>PVJI01013129.1:0-48876 GCA_004026765.1 Micronycteris hirsuta | reverse complement strand
CTTCGAGACCCTTTGCCCTCCCCAGCTTGCTGATACCCTGACACCTACTACATGGTTCTCTGCTTATCAGAGTTACCACAGAATTTATCTAATCCACAAGCCTTTTCAAAACAAACATTTAAAACATTTCTCTCTCTTTCTTTCTCCCCTTCTTTCTGCCTGTGAACAGTTGGTCCCCCAGAGTAGCACCAGTGTCTTACAAACCTGCAGTGCCCCGCAGAGCACCCCGCTTAGCAAGCAGCCCCTCGGGGAATATTCAGCTCCATCTGAGCAGACTGCATCCGAGTGGGGCAGTTGGCATGAAGGGTGTCCCCTCTGTGTTAAAGGCTTGTTTCTGGTAATGACAAGAGGGTGATCGAATGTGTGCCTTAATTGTTTTTTAATTCTTCAAGAAGTTGTGCAGTCAAATGAGGTATTATTTGGACAGCAAAGATATCTGGAAGCTCTGATCTGTTTTTATGTCTTTCTACACTAAGAAAGGTACATGTGGTAATTTAAAATTAATTTCTCTAAATAAGAAAGCATTTCTCCAAAATAATGAAGAAACAGGGCATTTCTCTCTCTTTGATCGTGGTTGGGATTTCACTCCCTCGGGCCGCTCCTCATGCAGGCTAATGGGCAGACATGTAGAGTCTGTGAACGGCAAAACTGACGTGCAGTGATACAGCTGAGCATCTGCAAAAGAAGTGGCTGGAGTTTCTAACTATTCTCTGGTTGTTGAGAGCAAGAAAAACAAGGGAATTTTTTTTTTTTTTTTTTTTTTACATGTGAGCCAGTTGACTCAGAGGAATAGAGTTACATTGACTCTCTTAAGCTAAAGGGCAACCAGAAGTGGTTTTCATTGTTACAGGAAAGAAAACTGGGTGACAACTCTGCCACTTTAGCTGGAGGTGGGTGGGACTGTTGTGACTTAGCATTGTGAATTAGCAGACTATCTAAAAGTCAAAGAAATGTTTTAAAAGAAATGCTTTGTGTCCTCCTAATTCTGATAACATTCAATAAGACTAGTAGTTCTTGGTCCCAGCTGTTGTTGGGTTGGCCAAAAAGTCCGTTTAGTTTTTTTCTGTAAAATAAAAGACACACTTTTGCATTTTCACCAATAACTTTATTGATTTGTATATGCTGAATATGTCAGCTATCTTCCAGATGGTATAACGTTAATCCCCTTTTTTTAATTCAATTTTTATTGTATTTTTTCCCCATTACCATTTATATTGTTCTCAATGTCTCAATTTGATCACTATCAGCTTTGATTGGTCTACCTGACGGTGGAGCGTTGTCCAGCGAGAAATCTCCAGCATGAAACTTCGCAAACCACTTTTGACACATTCAGTCGGTCGCAGCAAGCTCTCCATACACTGCACAAATCTTTTCTTTGTGTTTCAGTTGCATTTTTTTACCTTTCATATTTTCTTCCATCTTCAATATTTAAATAGCTACACAAAAAAATCACCAATTTGGTAATTTTTTTTAAATGCATGCTGATATGATACAGTCTAAGAAAGTTGTTTTGAATAAAGTTAAAGACAACTAAGTGCTACTAGAACCATCCTACGGGAGAACACAAACAAACTTTTTGGCCAACCCAATAGAATCACTGGATAGTTTTTAAAAATACCCATGCCTGGCCCCACCTCATTCCAGTTAAGTGAATCTTAGTTTGGCCCAGGTATCTGGGATCCAGGTGATTATCACGTGGGAGTCGGGACAGTGGGACCAGACTACCAGAGCTCTGCCTAGTAGACAGTGTTATCAGATGCCTGCCTTATCGACCCAGGTCACTCAGCGTTCAGGGCTGTCGCCACTGAAGAGGGAGGTGGGTTATGCAGTTAGGAGCTGAAGTGTTGCTAAAATTAGGAAGTGGATTCTTGGCCACCAGGATATCATATCCATGAAGGCACAGTCCTGGCCCACTTCCAGGCCCAGCCCTGAAATTGGGAGCTTTCTAACTCTGACTGCCCTTTGCTGCAGCAGCAAAACAAGTGAGTCAGAGAGGGAAAGCGTTATCACAGAGATGAAAGAAACCTTAAATGAGAATTATCAATAATTGTCATCAGGGAGTTGCTGCTGTGTACTTTTTAGACTTGCAGTTAGCTGTCCTCGTTAGTGGGTTAAACATCCCTCAGTCCCCACCCTGTCGTTATGCATTTCCGGGGCTCACCTCTTCTGGGGGCGAGTGCCCTGGGAAGGACTGGCCCCACTGACCATGGTTCAGATTCATCCTGGTCACCCGTCACGGTACCTAGATTTTGGAGAGTGTTCATTATGGGCCAAAGAAGTCATTCTTATCCCCCGCCCTTTCCTTGTAGAAGATGTATGCTTCCTTTTGAAATATATTCACATAAATTTCATGTGGGCTCTCCCTATGTCCCCTTCCCTTGAGAATCCTTGCCTTATCAGAACCTCCAAAGTTTGAAATAGTGCAGGAATATAGCATTCTTGTGGGTTCAACTCCTTGAATATGCAAATCATATGCAGATATTAACCATGGTTAATATTCTTCTTTAATTATAGGAACATTACACTTTTGCACTATCTTATAACTATTGTGGAAAATAAATACCCGAAGGTTCTCAATCTAAATGAAGAACTGCGGGACATTCCTCAAGCAGCAAAAGTAAAGTAAGTACTTCCAGTGAAGTTTATAGTTTTTTATGTCACTTGGACGGTGCTTTAGCCATTGAGGGAGTTAGTTAGCTTTGCCTGAAAAGGGTCCTTCTGTTTGCATTCCCCTGAATACTAGCATATGAAATAAAGTTTGAATCTTATCCAAATCACTCAAATGGGTTTCGTGGTTTTGAATATACGTGTGTGTTCCGGCTCCTCTGGAATACTCCTCCATGCAATGTTTAACTTCTAAGACCTTATTATGAGTTTAGTCAGAGTATATATTGAGTTAAAGAATGTGGTTTCACTAGTACTTTTCAAAGACAGTTGTATTAAAATATAGGTAGTGAAATGAGGATGGATGGGTAAGCAAATAGAAGACCTGAATGTCAGGGCTTACATAGTTTTCCCATGTGCACACTCCCAGAAACCAAGGCAACCTTTTAATGAAAAGCAGTCTTTATGCAAATGAAGACACTAAAAATAAAACATGGAAAGTTGCCAGACTTTTACCACAAACTTCACACCACTTTTCAGAGACTGAGGAGCAGGCAGTTTTCCTTGCTGTTGTCTCTCCTCCTTTTGGCCTTCAAAAAAATTTTTTTTTAACTGCATCTTTCTGCAGAGAATTTGAAAAGCGTGGTAAGCTGACTAACTTTTTCTCTCTGTGGAGGTTGGTAGAAATGTACCACGTGAGATGTGAAGTGAAAATGTTAAAGTAAATGAAGTGTTGGCGAGTTTGTTTACATGTGAGTTATCTGTGAGAATGAAGTTGTATTCTTTCATTTAAAAGTCATCAAATAGAAAGCATTATGGAAGAAACCCAGGAAGCGTTCTCGGTTTTGGGGTTTTTTTTAATTTTTGTTTTTATAAAAGCAAAAACAATGAAAACTAGTTAATACAACCTTAAGAAAAATCATTGTTGATTGAAATTTAAGCATCATCTTGTACCTTTCACATTACCGGCGCGTTGGCGAGTAGCCACGCAGTAACCATGAGAGCACAGCGTGAGCGTGCTTGTGGATAAGCTCATGTTCTGCTGGCTCAGAGGGAGCCGCACGTGGCAAGAAATTCATTTTCCAGAGTAATTTGCATAAGCGAGATCTCTGAGATTAAAACATGAAATATTTTTGTACAGATGGAAAGATATTTGTATTCTGTTGTTTTAAACCTATAAGTTATACCTGCTGGCTGTGGAAAATAAAAAACGTAACTCCACAAGCTTAAAATAGTGTTGTCTGTCTGTGAGATCTGAACATTGAAGGGAACTTTAAACATTTAAAATACATTGAATCTGTATAAGTCACACATTGGTTACTCAAATGTTGCTGTTTGCAATAGCATGACTGAGCTGGACAAAGAGATAAGCACCCTGAGAAGCGGCCTGAAAGCAGTAGAGACGGTGAGTGTCTGTTACTTGTTCTAATTCCCAGTCTCATCACCATGTCTAGCGCTGGTGGCATCCAGATGAGTGGCTGGTTGCCTCGGCCTGTGGTATGTCCAGATAAACATCTATTGATTTAAGAAAACAGAACAAATCAGCAACAATGAAGAAGCAAAGGCAGGTTGTGTTTAGCCAGGCAACTCCTTTGCAGGCAGCAGGAAGTTGGGACGGGGGGGTGTGTCACTGGAACAGGAGCTGGGAAGCCGGGCCTAGCATTGCACCAGTTTCCTGCCTACGAGGCAAGCCTCATTGAAGTGGTTGGGCTAGGTAACCTTCAAGGATCTCCTCAGTGTCCACGTTCTATTAACAAACGATGTTTGCTCTTTCCATAATGGAACTTCTCTGTTATGTTTGAGTCGGCCCTGTGGGGAGTATTGATTGAGCAGGCACTTGGGTGTACTGTCCCTTCTCAAGGCGAGGGGGTCATGATGATTCACAACCCTCTTGAGTGTTGCCATGGCCAAGAGCAGTCAGGCCAGAGAACATTCACGTGTGATCAGTTTGACCGCATCCAGATAAGCACAGCGATTACAAAGGTGCCTTCCGGAAGAAGAGTGGATTTAGGTTAGTCTGAGCCTTATGGAATGCCTGGCATGTGTTAGAGGAAACTTCTCTTCTGGAGGACATGAACTTTGAGCTGTGCTGAGTTGGGTAAACTTAGGCGCATAGGAGGGATGTTGTCCCAGGTATGCAGACAACCTGGCCCAGACCTCAGCAGAAGGATGGCAGGTCAGACTGCTGTAGGCAGAGGTGTTGGTGGAATGGACCGTGGCTGGGATGGCACCGTGCCACCAGGGTACTGCACAAATGCAGCCATCAGTGGAGGCAGAGCCAGGGAAGAGAAGCCTCACTCAGGAGAGTGGACATAGCTCTGTCTGGCACTTGGTGAAGGAGACTGGTTCACAGGTAGCTTGGAAAGACGCCCCTCTCTTAAATATTTTTCAAAACTATGCCGTAGAAAGTAGTAGACTTCATTAAAAGACATACCTCTAATAAAAATTCAAGTTATATTGTCTAACCAATCTTTTCTGTTGTTTTTAATAAATTAAGGAGCATGTAACATCTTCTTTATTCCCTGGCAGGAGGTGGACTATTTAAAAAGAAAAGCATATGAACTAATTGAGTGAACTCTTTCCTCCCAGCCCCAGTGGGCCGAGAGGCAGTGAGTACGTGGGACATCCTCTGCTTTCAGGGCCAAACTGGACCAGGGCAGTTCGGGACAAGGCTTGTTTTATTTCCTCCCAGTAGAAGACTTTCTTGAGGCTGGCATGGCAGTTAGGACGGCCCGAAGGCCTGATTCTGGATGCTCTGACCCTTGCATCTGAGCTATGAGCTACATCACAGCCAGGCATGGGGTACGGGGCCAAGGAAGTTTTGTGTTTGAGGTTTATTGAAGGTAGTTTTGCTGAAGTCTCTCCAGCACCTGGGTCATGTACACTGTCCCACACTCTCCATAGGAAAGAGGCTACAGAAGCCTACCCCTCCTCCAGCAGCTTAAATGTCAAGATGCAGCATGGGAAAGAAATATCAGGAGGCAGCCCTTGGCTTGTCTAAATATCCGTGTATCCTAATAGCAATTTGCACAAACTGATTATGCTTTTTGGAGATATAAAACATGGAATTCTTATGAAATTATACATTAATGAAACACTTTAAGATTCCTTTCACATTTGCAACACACACACACACACACACAATATGCTTAGTTTTCAGGCTGAAGTACTGGAATTACAGCCATATTTTCCAATCAGAGCAAGCTCTATAAATCATGTTTCCATTCCTATTATTTCATTTGATTCTCATGGTGATAGAGATATTGCACTCCTTTTACAAGTAAGGAAACTGAGGCCTCGGCCACTTGTCATGGACCAGCACCAAATCAGAGGTGGAGCTGAGTCGGAGCCCATAGCCTCTGTAGGAGGGTAACCTCTGTACGCCTGCTTGTCAGTATGTCTACCAAAGCAGGTGAAGAGAACGCAGGTCCAGAGTATAGATCCAGATCAAGCCAGTTGGTATACAGCATAGTTGTTACTGAGAAGCTGGAGTCAAGCAGACCTGAGTTCCAGTTTTGACTCTACCACGTATCAGTTACTTGACTTTGCATGAGGATTTCAAACTCTCTAAACCTTCATTTCTGTGCCTCTACTGTTGGGATCATAATGCCTCACCATAGAGGTGTTGCGGGGTTAAATAAGAAAGTTATCTGGCAGTGGTTGAAATTAATTATTAAAATTAAATTTGAATTTGAATATCTGTGTGTTTACCACCATGGTAATGGAGAATCTGGATAATGAACAAGGCACTGATACTCCTTACCTGTCTGTTCACAAAAACCGAATAGTGTAGGCAAGAAAAAACATGGTAGCTGATTATGGTGCCGAACACTGCCGTTGGAATCCTGTTCCCCCAGACAGCCTGGTGTGGGAAGTAGACATGGGAGAGAGGGAAAGAATAAAAAGAATCAAGAAACCAGAATTCTTGTTTAACTTATATTAACTTATCCAAATACTGATAAGTCACTATAAGAAATCGCACTGATGAAGTACTCAGACGATTAGTTGAATGGCTGTTTGCAAACATGTGAGTGCACCTGGGCCTGGCTCTGGTATGGTGGGCAGAAGAGCAGGTGGACCAAGAGCATCACAGAAAGTTTCAGAGCAGGTTTCTGGCATTAAATTTGAGGCATATAGAAAATGAGGCAAGGTGTGCCTGCTTTCAAAGCCAACATTGACATTATCTATTTCCTGTGTTTCAGGAGCTGGAATATCAGAAGTCTCAGCCCCCACAGCCTGGAGATAAGTTTGTGTCTGTCGTCAGCCAGTTCATCACGGTAGCCAGCTTCAGCTTCTCTGATGTTGAAGATCTTCTGGCAGAAGCCAAAGACCTGGTAAAGTTCCCCTGGCACACTGTTTGATAGGGCTGGCACTTTCACATATTATCCTGTATAAGTATATTTTCATTTCTAGGCTGTGCTCAGTTGAAATACAACCCTTTTGTCTGACTGGCCTATGTTGCCTTTAGGTCAGCAAGACCATGAAGTGTCTGAACGGTGTGAAGCCAGTAAATAAACCAAGACAGTTTTCTCTGGGTTAGTAATGGATCGAAGTACTTACCCCTGGAAACCAGAAAAGAATAGATAATGAAAGCCAAAGTCGGGATGAAATGTGAGGTCAGGTGGGACCAAGGTCATCTGCACAGTACCTGTAAATAACATGCTTTCCTGAGATAAAGGCTCGGGAGGAGAGGACACTCCCTCTTGAAATTTCTAGCAGAATTTGTTAAATGAAATGCCTCTTAATCCTCAGTCTCGTTGCAAGAGAAATATTTTTAAGATACTTCTTTTTATAATTTTTGCTATTTCAAAAATTTTTTTTCCTATAGAGAAAAAGTTATGTAGGGTAATTACCAAAAGACCTTTAAATCCTCCTGCCCCACCTCCCCATCACTGTCTCTTTCTCTCATCATTTCCTCTTCCAAAACACACACATTCATAGGCACACATTCTCTCATCCTTTCTCGTTGTGTACACATGATAGTAAGCCCCTGCCACGACCTAGTCAGTACTTCCATAGGAAGTACTCAGTTGCCACAATTTTGGCTTTAACCTGAATCTTTCCTTTGCAACTCGAGTAATGGATGTCATTTTTCTGTGGTCATGTGTTCAGTTATAAACTTGGATGCTTGTTTATGTAAGTGTACACACATATTGGTTAAAATTCAGAAGTACACTGTGTTAAGATACATTAGTCAGTCTCAATGTTAAGCCTCATTTCCAACGTTATTAAATAAATGGAAAGACCGTATATGTTCAAATAACTACAGTTAGGGGCCCAGCCTCTGGTGTCCTGTGACTGCAGGGAGCAGCTCTGTCAGCCCCTCCACGGTATAGCTCTCTCTGTGTCTCATGTGTGCCTCAGCACTCTGGGGGGCACCCCCAGCCCCACTCCCCCAAGCCGGGCAATATAATACCTACTTCATCAAGGGCTCAAACATTTTTATTAGAAGCAACTGGATAGTTAATATTTGATTTAAACACTCACTCAAAGACTATTTTTTCCCCTTTATTTTAGCGTGGGAACTTTAGTCTGGAACTAGTTTTCTTCAGATTTCTAAGTCAAAAATATACATGACTTCATCATCACTAGAATTCCTAGATAAAAAGATCATTCAGGATGGCTTGAAGTGCATGAACTTGAATGTTTTAGGAACACAATTGTAGGCTGTCTATTGCCATCTTGTTCATACAGAACTTTTAGAAATTAGCTTATAAAACCATGGAAGAAGCTAGAGCGCTGTATGTGGTGTGTGAAGAATGCTGTGCTTTCTCCTCAAGAGCTCTGGCTGCTAATAGAGTATTTCCAAATAAGCAAAGCATTGAGAGCAACTCCTCAGTGAAGGAAAAAATGGTCAAAGAATATTGTTATTATAAATTTAAAGATATGAAATATTTATAAAATGTCTCATACACACACACATAATATAATAAAGAATTGTTTATCTAAGAATAAATATGGAGGGGGAGTTGAAGGAAGGCAGTCGGAAGGTACAGACGCCCCGTAAGACACGGAAGTGCCTGGGATGTGATTGCGCAGCGTGAGGGCTGCGGTGAGCACTGCCGTGTGCTGCGTCGAGCGGTGGTCAGAGAGCCGGCCTAAGAGTTCTTACCGCAAGGAAAAGTAGTTTTTCCTTCCCTTTGGTAGCTGTGTGGCATGATGGATGTTAACTAAAGTATCGTGGTAATGATTTCACAATATGTATAAGTAGTTATGTTGTATATCTTAAACTTATGTAGTTCTGTCTGCAATTATACCTCAGTAAAACTAGAGGGGTAATAAAAATGAAAGCGTAGATGTTGAAAACATTTCCTTTAGGTAGATAGTATCACTGAAATATCAGAAAAACAGTATCATAAAGGTGAGTAATGCCAGAGAATGAAAGCCAGTTAGAAACCCTTGTGCCAGGGGACTGCGGAAACTTCACAGTCTAAGTATGAAAAAAGTTAAAGACCTGGAAAACTTTAAGTAGTTAATTAGGCATAGGGAATGGCTATTTATTTGACTTTGAAGCTAGAAACACCATCCTTAGTAGCTTAGAAATAAGAGCCTTAGATCCTTACAGAAGGAAGCAAATTCTAACAAACAGTGTGGCCGGCACTGAGCCTTCCTTGGGTAATCACAACGATGCTAAGACTCCTGAAAGCACGCCTTCTCAAGTTATGAAGAACTAAAATTAGAAACAGTTAAAACTAAAAAGACTGAAAATATTATTTTGTTTCCATATATATATAATTTCTTATATAGCTCCCTTAATAATCAGTTATTGTTTTCTAATTAAGGCCCAGGAAATATCATAATAATGCTATAGCGTTATTTATGATTAGAAAGAGCATCTAAGAAGCACTGGATCCCATTTGCTTTTGATATTAACCATATGGCACCAATAAATGATATTAAACTACTTCAAAGGAAAGTTAAAAGTACAAGTTTCCCTTCCCCTGCTGAGTTTGCTATTAGTTTTATGTCTTGAGTGCGCTGCCCTGTGATATTTTGCTTTCTTGTTTTTACTACTGTTTAGTTAATAAAAAGTCATAGGAGGTAATCATAGATGTTAAGCTGAAATGAGGCAGACAAGAATAAATGGTTTCAAAAGTCGAGGAGTATTAAATTTATTTTACTTTAGAAATGGATGATAGATATGTCTGGCAGCCAAAGATAAATACAGGCTCACTAAAATCCAGCAAGTTAAATTTGACTCAATTTGAGCTTGAGTCCTAGAGGGATTTATATTTGATCATGGAACTCTGTTGGAACTCCAAACTTCTTAAAACCGCCTTTTTTTTCCCCAGTTTACTAAAGCAGTGAAACACTTTGGGGAAGAAGCTGGCAAAATGCAGCCGGATGAGTTCTTCGGCATTTTCGATCAGTTTCTCCAAGCTGTGTCAGATGCCAAGCAAGAGAACGAAAACATGAGAAGGAAGAAGGAGGAGGAAGAGCGCCGAGCTCGCATGGAAGCACAGGTAAGAGGGGAGCAGTTCGCTGGCCAGACCCACCTCCTGGAAGTTCCGTGGCTGCAGCTCCTTGGTGTTTAAACAGCACTCCAGCGTGCTGGCAAGAAGGAGGGCGTCACAGCACTCTCTAGAATGTTGCGGGAAGTTTAAATTGGTATAAAGTTTCTCCTGGGCAATTTGGCAGTCTCTATCCAAAGCCCCAAAAATTATATCCACATCCTTTGATCTGGAATTCCATTTTTTATAAATTATGCTAAAGAAATAGTCATAAAGTTGCACAAGGAGAACAGCAGTCTTTATAATTGCCCCAATCTGGAAACAGCCCAAATGTTTACCAGCCAGACATTAGTTCTAAATGATGTAATAGCTACATAATGGAATATTTATGCAGTCCCTAGTAGTCATGTCTTCAAAGGTTATTTGATAATGCAAGGAAGCTTTCAAAATGATTTTACATGAAATCTTTTTTTTTTTAAGTAAAATAAGTGTAAATATAGAAAATAATAGCAGTGTGATACTGCCCCAAAAAGTTCACAATTTTTATCTCTTGATAGTAGAATTAAGGATGAATTTTTTCCCTTTTTGTTTATCGGAATTACCTAAATCTTCTATAATGCGTGTGTGTTATTTGGCCTTTAATAGTAGCAAGTCTGTCATAGTGGATTCCAGGCATTCACAGTAGATACAGGCTAAGCCTTTGATGTGGGGGGAGGGGCCCGATGAGTATGTGCTTGAGTCTCTCTGTGCTGTCATAGAAACCACCACTTGAGCTCTATTTAGTAATGATAGCTGTCTTGTTCCATTACAGAAATATGAATTGCTTCAATTGCTCTTTCTTTCTTTTTTAACTAGACTATCTTGAGGCTTACCTAGATTCTAGATGGTGGGATTCTAATCACAAAGTAGTGGCCACTTTTCTTCATTGCTCATTGCTTCTACAATGAGACCTCATGTCCCAGGTACCCCGCTCTTGTGACATGAAGGGGGCTTAGCAGCTGTAGATGAACATGGCTCGGTGTGGCTGAAGCATTGCTGAATTTCACAGAACGCATCCCCACTGAAAACCAAATACAGCACTTGGACATTTCTAAGAGGGTGCTTTCTATTTGCAGCTCAAAGAACAACGGGAAAGGGAACGTAAAATGAGGAAAGCTAAAGAGAACAGTGAAGAAGGCGGAGAGTTTGATGACCTCGTCTCAGCTCTACGCTCAGGAGAAGTGTTTGACAAAGACCTTTCTAAGCTGAAACGGAATCGCAAACGCATTACCAACCAGCTGACGGACAGCAGCCGAGAGAGACCGGTTACAAAACTTAATTTCTAATTTTCCTTGAATACTTTTTTAGAAAGCTCATTAGCAGCCCATTGAAGTGACTAGACCTTTTCATTACACTGCCTTGCAAACCCGAACAGTGGCAATTTCTTCTTTCATCTGTGAGTGAATGTGTGAATGTGTGTATGTAAATGTATGTGTATATGTATATTAAAAAATGTATATAGAAGTCCGGTGTTGTCTGGAAACCTCCCTGTATGGTTTTTAAAAGCCCGTGTTGATGTTTGTGCTCAGAAACCCTTTGCGTATGCATTCCTGTTGAGTGTGGCTCGTTTTTTCCCCAGAGCACCACGACCGTTCAGAAGCACAATACTATCTCCTGAAAGGGGTGACAGACATTCCCTAGAGTAAAAAGAAAAACAAAAGAGAAACAAGAAAGCTTGAGAAATATTTTACGGTTTCCAAGCTTGTTATACTTTGAAATTATTTTCACTGGTGAAACTGGGGTTGGAAAAATAGAGATTTAAAATGGTTTTTGATAGTTGACCGTATGATGCCAGTGCATCGCATCAGGAACTGACAGGACCAGCTTAGAATTTCTGACGTCGGTGCGGGGTGCAGTCTGTAGATGTTTGTGGAGAGCATCTTGCACACAATCTGAATTATGTAGAATGTCAATCAGAAATTTTTTATATATTTAAAACTTGGACAGCAATTTTTTTTTCTAATTTCATCGAGTTCTCTGCCAAGCATCTTGATGATTTCTTTACATTGCTTTCAGAAAGAACACTATCTAAATGCAATCTATGCCCTCGTTAAAGAACAAGATTGCCAGAATGTGCTATGTCTAACAACATAGATATATAAACTTTAAAAATAAAATTTCCTACCCAAGACCTAAAAGGAGGACTTCTCTGAAGGGATCAAAATTATTTTTAAAGACTTTCATGGGGTGCCTTTCTTTTTTTTTTTTTGGTATCATCTATTTTCTGTTTTTTAGGACAAGCTGCATCTTCTGTAAATAGGTCTGGACTCAGTGCACAAAATGTCAGCGCCACCAACAGAGATGCCGGACCTGTTTATCTTTCAGTATGTCTGAAGTGCTTTCCTGTTACATGTTGTCCTTTTAAATTGTGTGTCAGTAAAGCTACCTGTAAAACTTCAGTCCAAAAGATAAAGCTCTCAGGGAGAAATGAATAAAAACAATGAACATTAGAAAATAAAATATAGATGCTTACCATTAACCTACCAACTCTTAATATCCTTAAATTATATATAAAAAGGACTGTTACTTTTTTTTTTTTTTTTTGGCTTTGCTTTATTTATTTGTAGTGGGGGAGGGGGACTAAGGTTCTCTCTTTTCTTTCCAACAATCCTTTTGTGGTTGGGTTTCCTGTGGAAAGAGTAGTTTGTCCTGTTGCACTAGAACCTTATTTACTCACTAAATTGAGTTTTTCAGTCAATTAACAAATATTTATTAAACACCTACTATGTGCCAGGCATAGTAGAGCTACAATGGTAAGCAAGACAGAGCCCCTGCCCCCAAGGAGCTCACATTCCAATGGGGATATTAGGGGTGAATAAAATACCAATGTGTGCGCTGTACAGGAATCGTGCTATTTAAAAGTAATTTGTATAAACTGTAATGCTTAGCACAGATGGCAAGGTCTCTGTGCTGCGTGAAAGCTGTGAAATAGTGCTCTAAGAGGTGTCCAGAGCTGTAGTTTTACATTTTCCCCCTCATCACAAACTTAGTGACTCGCTACATATTATATGAAAGTAAATGACTCTAGCAAATAAAACAGTCATAAATACCCAGCAGAGGTTGTGCTCCCCCAGCCTTGGTCACCAAGGTCTGCAAGTACACCGCGTTAAAGGCACAGGCGGAGACTTTGCTCGAAGAAGCCCTGGAGAGGAGGAGCGGGATATGCTGACGGAGTTGTCTATTCCTTAACTAAAGTGCCTCTATGTATATTCTTTCCTCTTTATAGCAGGAGAAATTTGGTCTGGCTCAATTTTGGATCTGTACCTTGAAACTGGCTCTGGTTTACAGGATAAGGAGTAGACAAGCCGGGGGAGTCATGTAGAGGAGCAAACTTATGTGTCACGGCCCTGTGCCCTTCCTGATCGTCCTCATTTGGACACGGCCATCCTGGTAGCCTCCTTCGCCATTTCCATTTTTGGTTTCTTTCCCCATAAGCTGTGGGCAGGTAATTCCATGTGCCATTGTTGGAAAAAAATCTACTTTTTTAGATTGGTGCTGGTGTAAGTAGCCACTTTTCTCTCTTGGGTGTGTATTTTGAAGTTTTTTGTTTGTTTGTTTTTTAAATTAATGCCAAAAAGTAAAAATACTATAATTTGCAAACTTAATTATATGTCTTGTATCTTATTAGCTTAGTAGTTTGAAACACTTAGTCTTTAGGTGCAAGACTGTTGTTATAGTACCAAGAAAAAAATGTTGTATGTGTTATGAATCTGTACATTTTTTTAAATAGCAATATGCAATAAAGAGATGAATTCATTGGGTGTATGTGTATGCTTTCTGTGGGTTATTAAAACATCATTATCAAATTTCTTTGTGCTTTCCACCATCAAACTTCAATATTGTAAGTTGCTTACTGAATCAGAAATACGTACCTATTTTTTAACTCGTACACACTGGACCTAGAAGGGTATAGTTTTCTTCTGTGGCAGAATTCAGTTTGTCCGCGGGCCACCATCTGCTGCCTTTCTGTAACTCTCTCTCTAATCTCCTTGTCTAACTCCGTGAGTTATACAGTTGCGTGGTGGGGCTGCTGATGGAATTATTCAACTGGGGGTATTGAAAAGACTCTTGTCTCTAGACTCAAAACATAGTTCATTTTGAATGTTTTCCTTTTTAAAAATTAGTTATGGTATAGGTCAATATGGAAAGTGCTACCTGTGCAGAACGAGGAAGGCGTCTTTCATCCTCTGAATGCTGGGGCTTTCTCTGAGTCCCACGTCACTTTGGCTGCCTGGCTGCCCTCCACCCATTCTGAAGTCAAGCTGAGAAAGCGAATTGTCCCGGGGGTTGACAGAGGGCCCAAGCACTTCTGATCTTCAGAATGGATTCATGATGTCCTCGTAATTACTGACCACCTGGTTTTTCATCTAGTCACTGGATACTGCGCAGTATCCAAAGGCTACTGTGTTCTCTTACCCTTCGCTCTCATTCAGGTGGAAGAGAGCCTTCTGTCCCTGTGAACAAATTTTATATTCCATCCCTCAGACTGAATGCACCTACCAATGGCTATTTGTACATTTGAGCATGAAACTGTACAGAACCACGTAGACCTTCAGTTGCCCTTGGTATGTTTGACAGAAATAGGGGGAAACATGAAACTCTCAGATCACTAACTACACGTTTATGTCTTTAGTTTACCCAAAAAAAAACATCACTGGGGAAATGTGCTTCTATCAAGAGGTGAAGCTATTCAATCCCTCGAGAACTTTGCCCCTTTTCTGTAACTTAACATGGGTTTACGTGAGGCAAAGGATAATCTTTAGTGAACTAGTTTGGACGCAATTATTGAAAAGACTGTGTTCTGAAATGGTCTTTTTTTGTGTGTGAGATTTTGTTTCCTACCAAGAGAAAACCTAAACTAAGAACTCCCAAGGCTTGTCAATTGCTTCCTGCCATTCAGTTCCACAGACACTAGCTGTGAGAGCCATTGGACTGTGTGTAGAGAAATTCAGAGTCAAGGTTCTGGGCTTCTTGCGTTGGGTCATTCACGGACCGTCACTATGTTGAGTTAGGTGCCCATTTTCTTGAGTCTCTTTATCCCTGTTTCCCCTACTGATAGGAAGTCTGCTGAAGTCTGAAAACCTATTGAGTTCATAATTAAGAGATGGCGTAAAATCTATAAATCCTTCATCTTAAGGTTTAGAATCCTAAAGGAAGAAGTTTCTTGTTTGTAAGGATTTCTGTGTTTTCCACAGCAAAGCCCAATCAAAATTATTTTTCATCGGTCTTGTGGGGAAAACACCAGGTCCGACCTCTGGTCTCCTCCCGGCACGCTTTTGTCTGCTGCGATCAACTGCGTGTTTCCATGGCATCAAACAAACAGCATGAGCACAGGCCTGCACACTAGGGGGGTTGACAAAGGAGATCCCTATTTTTATCGAACTTTGATGTTTTTATTTTTCATGGGAGAGCAGTTTTGAAGGGTAGTGTTGCCATGTCATTCCAATAAAGTATCTGTTCTCTCTGCTCCTCTGCCTGTGGTTTCTTTCACTGAGAGGAGGAAGAAAAGAAACAGCTCAATACCAGTCCTCCCATTTCATCTTGCACGCACTACAGCCCTGAGGGGACATTTCTGTGACAAAGGGATCCGAAGTCCCCCTTGTGATGATGACTGCTTCTTGGTAGAGGTCTCTCCCCACTCCCCAGCCCCGGCTTCCGGTGTAAAGAAACTTTATTATGTCTAATGAGATTTGAGGACCACTTGACTCGTCTGAGACTGAGAAAGGAGGTGATAGTGATGCTGAGCAGGCATGGGGAAGAGAGGGAGGCACCTCTACCAGCTTCTTGGAAAGAGAGAAGCCCCTGTGTGCATGGGCAAGACACTTCCCTACCAAATCCAGGTAAGTTGTCCTGCTCCTTTGTACACACCCCCTACCCCCACTGAGTGAAGCTCCCTTTGGTGACTTACTGTGCCCCTTGACTTCCCCAGTCTATCCACATCTGTGTTTATCTCCAAAAAAAACAGCCCAACAGGGTAGCTTCTCACACATCCCTGTACTTGCAGTTAAGCCCACCGCCCTTTAAGACTTCAGCCCTGGCCCTAAAACCTCCCGATTAACTCTTAGGCCAATAGGACAATGCTGTCCATTCCTTAGCTCAGGGGAGTCAGACTCATTTTCACTGAGGGCCACATCAGCCTCGTGGTTGCCTTCAAAGGGCCAAATGTAATTTGAGGACTGTATAAATGTAACTACTCCTTAACAGTCCAGGGAGAGCCCAGCGCTGCCACTGGGTAGAAACAAGGTGCCAGGCTGGATAAAACAAGGTGGAGGGCTGGATTTGGCCTGCGGGCCTTGTGTTTGCCACCTGTGCCTTAGCTCCACCTTAGGAGCTGGAGGGGGCGCAGAAATGAAGGGATGGGTTTGTCACTAGTGAGCTAACCACGCTTACGCAGTTCAGATTATAAGTCGCTTGGATCTCCAGTTTCAAGACAGTTTCTTCAAGCTGACTCGTTAGCTCACCAGAAGAGCCTGTTCTTCCTCCCTCCCACCTTCCCTTTCTACTCAAATCAGCTTCATTCCACCATAAAGCACCATTATTAGGAATTCTCTTTAAAAGACTTGCAGAAACAGTCCTCTCCCACCGCCTCGAATGTGAGGTATTTGACCCTGAAATGCACCAGCTTAGTGACCTGACACTTTTATGGCTGGTGAGTTCCCACTAAAAGCTTGGTCTTTCAGTGTCCACAGAACCGCTGCTAGGCATGGGGTCATGGAGCTCTGTCTTACTGGGTCACTGCTCAAGGACCCATGCGATGGGAAGAGGCGCCTCTGCCGCGGGACCTGGAGAAAGGGTGCTTCGAGGTCTGTGGGTGTTGACTCCCTCACTAGAATGGGGCAAAGGCCACCCTGATGAACCCTTGAACCAGCTATAATCATTAAAGTGCTTCCCGTGGAAGCTCCCCCTTGCTGATTTGTAAGCAGCACAATGGAACCTAATAACTGAGTTCCAGAGTTGTCTACTGCCCTCGAATCTGAGCTGTGACCTTGGGTGAGTCTCCTAAACACCTTCACTTACTTTTTGGGGAGCTGGGCAGAGCAGCTGTGAAACTTCCCATTACAGGGTGGAGCAGTCGTGCCTCAGAAGCTCCTGCAGCAAAGTTACTAACTAGAATTAAACTCCCCTGATCGTACTGCCGATCAGCCACAGCCTAGAAACCTGGTCTCTGCCCTGGCTGTCTGGGAGGGCAAGTGCTCAGAGCAGATTCCATTTCAGCAGTAAAGAGGCTCGTTCCAGGGTTTCCTTTTGTTTTACCAGATAACTGTGGTAACAGAGATCCTCAGAGGCCCAAAGGGGCTGCACCCAAACCACCTGCATTGATTTAGTCATAAAATCAATGTGTGGCTTTTTCCCGTAAAGGTTGTGGCAACTTAGCATGTGGCTGGAAGAGAAGGCAAGAAAAAATCAAACTAAATGGACGGGCCCTCGGCGCTCTTCACCAGAGTGGCCACAGCTGGAGAGCTGTGTTCTCAGGGACAATGCATTTTAAGAGTGATGCCGACAGAAATGCATCTTGTCGGGAGGTTCAGAAACTGACTGAGAAGCATCCACTGACAAGAAACTTCAGCCTACAAGACATATAAAGGAAATATGGCAGTCGGCCTCAAATAACTGAACAGAAGGCTTATTCTAGATTTTACCAGAAGGCAGGACTACAACCAACAGGTGAGAGTTACCAACAAATTACTTTCATTTTTCTTAACCCGTAGAGAACTTTCAAACTCCTTTGATGACTAGCAATTGGACAGGTGCCGCGTGAAGATACTGAGTACACCATCCTCAGAGGCAGGCAGACCTCCAGACGGGACACCTTAGGGACCGGATGACCGTCCCTCACATCTGGGCTGGAATAATGAATGCCCTTGACAGCATTCCCCGCTCCAGAAAAGGATCTAGTCCACAGTCAGATACTGTGCTTAGTCATCCTGTCTCTTTAGCCCCTAAATAAGACTCTTTAGCCTTTCTTTGTCTTGCATGTCATTGACACGTTTTTGAAACATAATCCTATGGTAGGCAGAATAATGGCCCCCCCAAGGATATTCATATCCTAACCCCACAAAACTTGTAAATATGTTACCTTACACGGCAAAGAAGGCTTGATTAAGTTAAGGGTCTTGAGAAGGAGGATCTCCCTGGATCATGCATGCGGGCTCAGTGTTCTCACAGGGGTCCTTGGAAGAGGGAGGCCGGACGGCCTGAGAGAAGCAGCTGTGAGAGAGGAAGCTGAGGGTGGAATAAAGCGATTGCTGGCTTTAAGGATGGAAGGGCACCACAAACCAAGAAATACAAGCCCCCCCCTTTTTTTTTAACTATAATTTTCGTTGTGTTGTATTTGCCTGACGTTTCTTTTTGCTAGGTTGAGGTTCTGCATTCTCGGCTGGAAGATGGCGTAGGTGGTATCAGGGAATCACCCAATGTTTATTTGTCCCTCGTAGGGAACATACATTTTCATCACTCAGTCAAGGTGTCACCCAATTTCTTCTCTGTACAATTACAGGGTTTTGTTCTCTCTTGCAATTAATAAGCTGCCTGTTTCTCATCAAAATTTTCCCCTAGAGTTAGCAGCTATCGATGATCCTTGGCTGAAACCGTCTTTACTCTGATGGTTGGGAAATAATGGTACAGCTCAGCTCCAACAGTCTCCCGCATTTACCCTTTGGCCTCAGCTCTCTAAGCAAGAGCCCTCCCAACTCGTCCTTCACCGATCTTCCTCTGATCAGTGGGGGCTTGTGCATTCTGTTTTTTTTCCAGTGGCTTATAATTCATTACTGGACTTAATTTGTCTTTATACTCAAATTATTCCAGATCTGACCTGAGGATGCCCCCTCGAGCTTGCTCCTGAGTCCTTGTAATATGTCCCATTTAAAAACATCATTTTCTAACTTCCTGATGTAACAAAAGGTTCCAGGTTGATCTTGCACCTACCCTGCCCCAGGCCTGGAGTGAGCCATTTCTCCAGGAACTCTGATGCTTTTAGTAGGAAATAACATTAGAGACTGAGATTAATTTTGCTTCTCGACCTGTTCCGCGGACAGTGGGAAATGTAAACAGGTGTCTATCCATATAACATATACATGCACACGAATATGCATGTGCATGTAGTCATCCTTATATAAGGCATATATTTCAGAAATAACAACTTCACACCAGTACCTCAAATTCTAACCCACCCTGAATTCAGTCAGTTCTCACTGTTTCCACTGTCATTAATCTGGACTAGGCATCTCTCCTCCAGATTATGGCAATGGCCTCCGAACTGGTCTCTTTGTTCAGTCTTTCCTGCCACTGTAATCTATTCTCATCACAACAGCAGACGTGATGCTTTTGGATACGTGTAAAATCATGTCACTCTGCTTAAACTCTCCGGAGACTTCCCCTCTCACCTAGAATTAAATGTGACAGTTCTCACAATGGCTTCCCGGACCTTCAACGGTCTGGATGCCAGCCCAGCACTGCCGCCCGTCCGACCGCGTCCTCACTACGTGCCCTCTCCCTGTCTTTGCTCCAGCTGGACTGGCTTCCTCCTCTCCGCTGATCACACCAAGTGCCGACCTACACCAGAGTCTTTGCACTTCTGTTTCCTTTGCCCTAAACCCGCTCCCCTTTCTTCACTTTCTGTCTCCTCCAGATCTTCCTTCCAATGTAACCTGCTCAGCGAAGACTTCCTCGCCACTCAGTTTACAGTACAACCCATGCCCCTCCCAGCACCCACCCCATTCTCTGCTCCCTTTTTCTCCGTAACACTTATCATCATATATTTTGCATATCATTTGTTTATGTTCTTGATCCTACGCCACCCATTAGAATAAAAGCTACATGAAGTTAGCGATGTTTGCTTTGCCCACTGAGTATTCCAGCATTTGGAGCAAGGTCTGGCATATTGGAGTTCTCAGTAAATATTTGTTAAGTTAAATGAATGACTTCCATGTATCACTCTTTTCTTTGATAGATTAAATAGGCAAAAAATAGAGATATAAGGATAATGAAATTGATGAGGTTTATCCCTTAGATGTATTTTAAACAAGGATGTATATGAAAGTATGAATCTCTCTTTTTAAACGTTTATGACAGTGTTTCTCAACAGCACCTGTTACATTTGGGGCCAAATCGTTAGCTCTTTGCTGTGGGAGCCGTTGTGGGCATCTGAGGACGTTTAGCAGCATCCCTGACCTTCACCCATCAGCACACCTCCCCGGGTTGTAGCCACCAAAAACGCCCCTGGATTGCCAGCTGTCTCCTGGGGACTGGAACCGCTCCCCGTTGAGACCCACTCACGTGTGCTGATATTCCTAAAATGGAGCTGCACTTACACAAAAAGAACAAGATTTAACAATAAAAGTTCAAATAAAAATGATCACAATCATTTGGAGCAAAATCTTCCATGAAATATTGGGTCAAAAGTTAGCCAAAACTAATAGGGAGGACACTCAGTTAAATTATAATTTCAGAGAACAAGTTGTTTTTAATGTACCTCTGTCCCATGCAGCATTCAGGGTGTGCTTACATTAAAAATTTATCTTTTGTTTATCTGAAATTAAAATTTAACTGGGAAATCTTATATTTTTATTTGCTAAATCTGGTAACTCTAATTTATACAATAACGACTATAACATCATTACGTATAAAAACACAGCCACTGCACACAGAATGCAGTGGAACCGCGCCCAAAGACACAGGTGTGTTTGTTGATGCCTTCATTTCTTAAGCAGAGAAATGATTTAAATGAACTAAATGCTTAACTTAAAAATGAGAAAACAACCAAAAATGCCAAAGAAAAATCAAATAAGTGATCTACAGGAACATCGCACGGCTCCGTGAAGATGAAGGAAGGGCCCATGCCCGCCCCGCCGGGGCCTGCAGTGAGATGACCGCATCCCGTGCTCTGGTTCTCAGATGGGGCTGCTCACGTTTGATGGCGTGTCTGCATCTGCACCATCTTCTACTAATGTCTTTCTCGTTTAAATATATTTCCACGCATCTTTTTCATGCCGTGTCATGTCCAGCAGATTTTGTCTCAGCCTCTGATCTTTTGACTAAAGGAAACTCTTGAGTCACAAGTATAGAGACTATTGCTTGAGCTGGTGACTTTAGAAAGGACCTACTTTACGTGCACTTAGTGGGTTTAGTGAGATTAGCTGACACCTAGAGAAGCTCACTGTCCCTCTCACGCACTGGCGCCCAGCGTCTTGTCAGAGGCGTCCAGCGTTTTCAAGGCTTCCCTCACATATCTCAGCAGGCATTTTCAGGGAGATGGCAATGCCTTGCTTAAAGGCCTCAGTACTGAAGACATGGACCTGTGAGGGACCGGACTCCCTGAAGGAAGTGATTCCATCAGCTAACTTTGAGAACCAGGATGGGAACAAAGAAATAAGGCCCATTGTGTACAATAAGCTGTCACTGCACTGTCATTTCCTGAGTGGCAGTCTTCTTATCTGTAGTGTCTCCATTGCCAACTTTCAACTTGGAAGAGCATTACAACGGGAAAAAAAGTCCAAACCCTTATGTAGTATTTCCTAGTTAGTAAACATTGGATTTCCTGCATGTGAAATGATGTCGACAAACTGGCGTTCACAGGGGCGCCCATCCCCACCGGCCCGTGCGCCAGACATCAGCTTTCATTTCACACTGATTCCCCTCGGTCTCGGTACTTCATGTGTTTACGTGTCCCCCCGAGAGAGTCTAGAAGTGTGAATCACGCTTTTCTTCTGAGAGCTCCAGTGGGCACCGTGGTGATGGTTAAAGAGGCAGGTAGGCGGGTGGTCCGCAGAGGCTTTTGCTGCATTGGTTTTACATTTATTTATTTATCTTTAAAAAAAAGTATCCACTTGAGGATGTTTATTAATTTTAGATATGTTTATTGATTTTAGAGAGAGAGAGAGAAACATCAGAAACGTCGATGTGCGAGTGAGAACACCGATCAGTTGCCTCCTACAGGAGCCCCAACCAGAGACTGAACCCACAGCCCAGGTACGTGCCCTGACTAGGAATCAAAGCTGCAACCGTTTGGTGTATGAGATGACGCTCCAACCAAATGAGCTGCCCGGCCAGGGAAATTCATTTGTTTTAGAAATAAAAAGACGAGGTGGTGGGGGGGATTCTGGTGGATTGACGCTGAGTTTTTGAGCACCCGTGTTTGTTTGTGGGAGGAAAGGCTACACTTTCCAACTCACAATCTCCAGAGGAAGGAAGTGTGTTCAGCAAAGGGGCAGGAATCTTTTCCTCTCAGACATAATTCTAGTCACACCAGGATAATTCGTAAATCGGCATTAGAAACAGCTCCTTTCCTCATTTCCCATGCCTAATAAGGTGTTTGTGATGAACGAAGTGACTGCAATTCTCTCCCCAGACTTCAGTGCCTCTTTGTTTGAAAACCCTACATTAGTGAGTGCCTTCCGGAAGCACGCGGTTCCAGAATTCCCAGCACACACTGTTAGCCTGAAACCCCTCTGAACTTTACTCATCACAGTGATGTAGCAGAGCCACAGCAACTGCTGCAGTTTGCCAAAGGACAGAGGATGTACATCATACATCAAATGTATGATTTTGGATCATACATCAAAACTCTACAGAAAAATGTTATCCCTGCCATGATGTGGAAGTCACTCAGAGGAAACTTTTCAGCAAGAGCCAGGGTAACTCTTTGTAGTGAGCATTTGTGATACTGTTTCTACAGTGTTGCCCCAGTTGCTGTCAAATACAAACACAGGCTATGCCCCTGGACACAATCCCTATGTCATGTCGTTGTGTTCATGGAACACTTTGGTGAACTGCCGCCATCCATTCATTAGTCCCCTGGGCTTGGTTGTTGACAATCCAAAAATATCTAGCTGTTCACCATGTCTCCACTCTTCAGTGAACTTATGAAAATGACCTCATAACCCTGGCTTGTGTGGCTCCATGGACTGAGTGCCATCCTGAGAACCAAAGCATTGCCAGTTCGATTCCCAGTCCAGGGCACATGCCTGGGTTGCAGGCTGGGCACTCTAGAGGCAACCACACGTTGATGTTTCTCTCCCTCTCTTTCTCCCTTCCTTCCCCTCTAAAAATAAATAAATAAAATCTTTAAAAAAAAAAAGAAAATGACATCATTAAAATAGAAGTCTACAAATTTCCACCATTAACATTTGAGAGGAAATTCCCTTTTAGAATAATAATAACTACCATTTATTAAGGCTAGACACTGTAATAAGCATTTCCCATAAAACAACCCAATAAAAATCCAGTGACCCATATTTTAAAGATAAGGAAACTGAGGCTCATGAAAATTAAGAAATTTACTGAAGGTCACACAAAATTCAGCCATAATCTGACCAAAGAGTCTGCACCCTTAACAAATATTCAGTAGAAAGGAAATTACAGAAGGCACTGCCATTATTATCTACCTAATATACATATATTTTTATTCCTATGCTAGCTGCTATTTTCTGAGATTAAAAACTCAAGCAAAGCTCTGGCTGGTGTGGATCAGTGGACTGAGCACCAGCCTGAGGACTGAAAGGTCGCTGGTTCAATTCCCAGTCAGGACACATGCCTGGGTTGCAGGCCAGGTCTCCAGTTGGGGGCGTGTGAGAGGCATTGATCAATGTTTTCTTGCACATGGATGTTTATCTCCCTCGCTTCCTCCCTCCTTTCCCTTCTCTCTAAATAAATAAAATCTTAAAAATAAAAAAAAGAAAAAGAAAAACTAAGTGTAGAACAGAGCCTGTGGCTAGCTCTCTGGGACCATTTCAGTTTGCTGTTGCATGTAGGAATTTTATAGTAATGGAACAGTAGTCATAGAATCATAGGGCTGGAGGGGACCTGAAAGGGTTGTAAGTGGACACATGCTTTAGTTTCCTACCATCAACTCCCCCTTCTTCTGCTAACCATCCTCTCCCACCAAATGGTCAAATTGTTCTTTTCCCCCTAGATCAAGAGATAGACATGCGATGCAAGCAAGATAATCAGAGCCGAGGAACCCCAAGTCTGGTTCCAATGACAATCCCTGAAGAGCCTGTTCGTAGTTCTTGCTACCCAGAACTCAGGAGAACCCTGGTTCCAGTCCTTTCTGAAGCTTAGTTCTTCAGCTTTTCCAGCAATTTCGAAAACTGCCCCAGGTCAGATTCTGTTTGTTGGAACCAAAGAATCCTAACTGATACAAATGTCTAATCTCAGGTCTTCAAGAAACTGAGGGGCCAGAGAAGTGAGGCACCAGTTCTCCACTTCTGCTTCAGCCAAAGGGCTATGCTTATTGTTAACAAGGGTTTTGTTAATAAAGTTTGAAAAATCAGCCCTGACTGGTGTGGCTCAGTCAGTTGGGTGTCATTCCACAAAGCGAAAGTTCACTGGTTTGATTCCCCGTCAGGGCACGTGCCTGGATTGCAGGTTCAGTTCCCGGACAGGGTATGTGTGAGCGGCAACTGGTTGATGTTTCTCTCTCACATCTGTTTCTCTCCCTCTCTTTCTCTCTCCCTTCCCCCCTTTCTAAAATAAGGTAAATACATTTTAAAATCTTTTTAAAAAATCACTCATTACTCTAGTCTAAGTACCCATAATCCTTGGTAGCTCAAATTGTGCTCATCTAGCTCAGCTTTTGGGGACTTTGATTTTGGTGGTTACATTCATTTATTTTTCAAATAAATTCAAACGTGAGGAGAGGGTGGCACCTCGGAGCTCCTTTAATCTCACCACTGTTTACACCCAATCAAGACAGATGTGGAAACAACTGCCATCCCAGGTCACATCCTGCTGACAACTCTTTCAAACCTGGTTCCAAATTACATCTAACCTTTCCTTCAAGCAACATATTATCATCACCACGTTGCAAATGTACAATGGCACATTTGTTTGTGTACATTTTCAGTGCTGGCAGTTTTTATTATTTTTAACTCCGTGGCTGTCAAAAGAAATTTGTTCAATAATTTATTTTCAGAGTTATTGAACTTGAAATGTATAAAACGTGAAAGGACCATTTCTAATTCAAAACTAAATCTAAGGAAGCTGACCAGAACTTTTAAGCTACACTCCCTTCTCCTCATACTATCCCTCTCCAAAAAGGCAAGAATCCAAAGGGGCTCAAATTTGACTTGTAGATTTTGGCAGGAGAGTGAATGTAATCTTATATTTAACTGTGAATATCTATTTTTTTTCTGAAAAATAAGTTTACCCTTTTTCTTCCTACTTTATTAAATGAGCTAAAATCAATGTGAAAAACTGAAGGGCACCTAAATAGTTACATCAGTTTTTGGGGTGATTTTCCAAATTCTAGCCGGGGGCATATGGCATGGCAGTGGGAACAGATAGTCAGGGCAGGAGCCAATCGAATTCCGAACGTTTAGATGGGAATTAGTTTTTAACTTGAAACATATTTTCCACTGGAAATTGTGTTTAAAATGATAGCTATGTCCTCAAGGTTAGCCTAGTATTCTAGTAAATAGTCTGAGTTTATGTGGAAAAGAAAGGAACAGTGTTAAAATCTGACACCCCATTCTTTGACCCTCACCCCAGCTTTGCAGGCCCCTTTACTTCCCTAGGTCTCCCCTGGGGTCCTGCCTGCAGCTGCTACCATCAGGTCACCTGCAGCAAAATTACAGCGGGGGCTCATTAAAGTGAACACGACTGCGCCCATCCCTTACATGCAATTTTCTAAAAGTGGGGCCAAGGAATCTGCAAACCGGGTGCCCAGGGGATCCTTTTACACAGTAAGGGTTGCAAGCCCAAATGGATTGGTTTCTACTTGCTAACTTCCAACTCCACCCCCACCCGAATCCAAGCTTCTATTCGCTCAAGCTGGCTGATCTCAGCTCAAGCGAAAAGAATAGGAGGAAATTAATGAGAGTTTACTGAAGATTTGAATGATGGTTTCCTTGGGGTTCCTGCTCTTTTCTCTGCCTGGGGAAACCCCTGACCTAAAGATAATCATTTGTAACAACTAGATATATTTCTCTTCAGAAAGAGACAGAGAAAGCTGTGTGGGTCTTTAGGGGGGCGGGGCATGATTGGAGTTGTATAGAGAGAACTTATATAATAAAGTCTTACTTTTTAAAAACATATAAAATGTATTTCCCCACCCATTAGGAATTTCTTGACAGCAGAATTTTTAATGACTACCTCATATTTTAATTTTATGAATTTGATCAATTCCCTGTGGCACATTTATTTATCACTTACTATAAACAAGGCTCTGATGAACATTTTGAACATGGCTTTGACAGAATCACGTTTCTGGAAATAGAATTCATAGTTTCTCACTACAGACTGCCAAAGCGCCCTCTGGAAAGGATCGTGCCAGTTTATACTCCCAGAAAATGGAGGTGAGAGTTCCCTTCTACCAACCACACCATCATCAACATTGAGTAATACCAGGATTAGGAAACTTCTAGGCACTTCTCTAAAAAATCAGGGATGACCCACACTGTGACATCAAAGAACAAAGGGATAGGAAAGAGAAATAAATCGGAGTGCGGGCAGAGCCCTGGTCTGCAAGTCAGCAGCTGGATCCATGGTGCCCGGACCTGGTGACTATCAGTCCCACTGACTCTCAGGGAGCTGCGCCCGCAGGAAGGCTGAGTGGGTCAGCAGGCCCCAGTCCAGGGAGAACCACTCACCTGGCATTGCACCTCCTACATTTCCAGGCAGAATTATGAAATCAGTGGTTTGCACATGTTAGCTTGGATGAGAATTAAGATTTACACAAGGCAAAAATTAAAACTCAGATTCTGAGATCCACCCAGAGATCCTGATTCAGTCAGCATTAGGCAGGCTCAGGAATTTACATTTTTATTAAGAACCCCATGTGAGTCCAACCTAAGTGGCCTAGGACCTCACATGGAGGAATATCACACTAAAGGGAGGGAAGGACATTTCTGGAATGCCAACCCTATAAACCCAAACTTATTTTATCTCAGGAAATGACTCCAGCATTACCCCTTCTAAGAGGAATCCACTCTGAACAGTTTCATGATATGATGATTTTTTGTTGTTGTTCTATTTTGAAGTGGACCTCTGCACTCAGAGGCTGCTACAGCTGGCCGAGATTTTGACCCAGCACTAAGAATGGGTGACTTCAGCTCTACACAATTCTGGTCTGTGAGGATGGTGCAGAGGCCCCAGCTGGTCACCTTTCCCTCTCTAGCCTCATGCACGAGCTCTAACCTGGTTTCGTGCTGGGTGGTGCTAACTAGAGTGCAAAGATAGCAAACGCTGGCACAGACTTGTGACGGCACATTCCTTTGTGCTGTAAAAGCAGCCTGTGAAATACAGGCTGCCGTGTGCAGAGTCAGGGACCATGTACCTTTGACGTCCTGCGAAAGGGTCCCCAGGCTAGGTCTCCCTATCCTTCATAGTGCTGAGAAGAGCGCTCCACTTCTGCCACTTCCAATCACCATCTTGAAGGGAGCTTCAGGGGGCTCTGTCAGCATGGCTTAGATCTGAAGATCAAGTTCAAGGGAGGTAAAAAGAGTTTGCAGAAATGATGTACAAGGCAAGCCTTAACGTCAGGCAAGGTAGGTGGTTACGCACTGTTAAGGACTGAATTGCATCCGTTCAGGATTCATATGTTGAAGTCCTACCCCCCAGAATTGGGCTGTACTTGAAGATATGGTCTTTAAAGAGGTAATTAAGGTTAGAGGACCTCACTAGGGTGGACCCTAATCTAGTACGATTAGTGTCCTTATATGAAGAGGAGATTGGGACACAGAGACACAGAGGAAAGACCATGTGAAGGTGGAGGGAGAAGACAGCTGTCTAGATGCTAAGAAGAGGCCTGAAACCACCTTACTGACACCTGCACCTCAGACTTCTAGGCTCCAGAACCCTGAGAAAATGAATGTCTGCTGTTTGAGCTGCCCAGTCTGTAGTGCTTGGTTACAGCAGCCCCACCAAACTACCACTCCAATCAGAGTATGTTTTGAAAACATGTCTCCCCTCAGTGCCTGGAACACTCCATTAGAGAGAGTCAGTCCTTTGGCCTTGGCCTTCGGTTTAACAGTCTCTTACTTAATATTAATACCACACACACACTCTCGTTGCTCCTTCTAGGCCAGGTGGCTGACTTATCTTTATATTCTCGGGCCACGTCTCAGGATCTCCATCTAGTGAAATTCAACACATTTATTACATACTTATATATGCCAGACATGCCAGGTAGTAAAGACATTAAAATAGAGACGTAATCCTTCTATTTGAGACACTTGCTGTCCGGGGAGGAAGGACCGTGTGCAGTTAAAGGACTCTGGTGGCAAGAGCTTTAGGAGGACAGAGGTGGAAATGACTAATTTTGCCTGAGGGACCTGGGGAGACGTCCCAGCAAATATAAGTTTGAAAGGATGAGTAGGAGGTCTCAAGATGAAGAAGGATGTTCTGAATCATAGGCGTCTCACGGGAAGGCTGTTTGGAAATGATGAGAACTTCAGTGTCACTCGAGTATAAGGTTGTTAAGAGAAACTCAGGTGGCCACACGTCCCATCCTCAGGGCAGGGCGAAGCCACTCTGCTCAGCACACATTAGTTGAGAGAATTCTCCAGCCTCCCCAGACTCTTCCAACACCTCTGAAGCAAACAGACTGGCCCTTGCCGACCCAAACCGGCCAGCCTCATTCCTGCGTGTTGCCTTTTCAGAGCAGAAGACATCCCACACAAGAGCCAGGGTCCATCTCGCTGCCGTGGAACCAACATCTCCAGGCCCGCTTTCTGTGTCTGGAGAGCCGGAAAGTATCCAAAGCAAGAGATGTGGTTCAAGCTAGCCCCTCACATCTGCTCAGGAGAACATAATGTCTTTATTGCTGTCTGTGTGTCCAAGGTTCATTCCACTTGTCAGAAATCCTGATGGCGTTCCTACCCCTTCCTCTCTGTGTGGTCAAACCAAAGCCTGTGTGTTTTGGGAAAGAACTGATATTCTCTCTATCGATAGACTATTTCCCCTGTTATTCACCTATAGGGTTTCTGTGGTCCAGAGTTCTGTCACGTCCCAGCTGGCCAGGAGTGTGTAACAGTCATTAATGGTACAGCTGCTTTTTTAAAATAATCTGGGCTCAGATAAGTTTAAACTCACTTGTGTTAAAACATGTATATCTAGATGGGCAGAAATGTTCACTTGTGTTAAGTATCTTCCAAAATTAATATCAAAGCTAATAAAAACAGTTGCCCATTATCCAAATGTTAAAATATTCATTTTTGACTTTTTGAGATGTAGAAAAAGAATAAAAGCTATTTTTGAAAAAGTATTTTATGACTGATCTAAACCAAAGCAGAATTCTAGAACTAGCTACCTTTTCACCCCCCTTCAGCTTCCTCATAATCTGTTTTGAGAAAGAGAAAGTTTGGAAGGTGCCTATTCAAATGTTGAATTTCATGTTTCAAAAAGAATCTTTAGCAGTTTACATAATCATTGATTAACACATCTCTTCATCTCATAATACTCCTTGACATCAGTTGACTGATTTTTAAAATAATGGCTTGAGATAGAATTCACATATTAAACAATTCACTCACTCAAAGTGTACCGTTCAATAGCTTTTGGTATATTCACATATTGTGCGACTGCAATCAGTTTTAAAACATTTCATCACACCACAAAGAATCCCCACACCCATTCATTTCCCCCCATTTCCTTCCTCTCACCTAGGAAACCACTTTCTGTGTCTTTAGATTTGCCTCATTCTAGACATTGCACACGAATGGAATTATACAATATATGGTCTTTTGTGACTGGCTTCTTTTACTTAGCATAATGTTCTCTTAATTACCCATGTTGTGATATCAGTATTTCATTCCTTTCGTTGCTGAGCAATACTCAGCCGTGTGGATATACCACTTGTGTTTACCCCTCCTCAGCTGATGGGCATGGGGTTGATTCCACTGCTTGGCTGTTGTGCATTACCCTGCACTCGCTTCTGTATGGACATGTGCTTGCACGCATCTCATGCGGAGTGTGAGCACCGGGTCAGATCATTTCGACTGTGTTTCAGCGTTTTGCGAGGACACTCCTGACTTCATAACTGATAAATACAACTCAAGGCACCCACGAGGCACTAGTGTGAAGGTGTCTGGCAGCAACACAACCGATCAGTGCTGCTACTGTGGACTTAGAAACACGATTTCTTGTGCAAAACAGGAATTGGTGACAACTCACCTCTGACTTACAGAAGATGGATCAGTTGGCCAGCGACTGTGTATGCTGACTGTCTAAGAAAGTGTCTGTGTTGATCAGACGTACCAACCACACAAACCACTGTTTCAGGTCAAAGGTGGCCTTTCAGTAAGACACCCTCTCCTCCTTTGTGTCATATTTAATTGCTTAATTGCTAGATAGCACACCATGATTTCCAGGGAAGACCAAAAAAACTATAATGTCAGGAATTCTTGCCATTATTTTGTCAACACGAGTACTGCATATTTTCTCTTTATTTGTGGAACAATTCATTTCAGCACAGTATGTCTAGAGTGTGCCAGGATTTGTGTTCAGTGCAGGGAGTAAAAGGATGACTGAGACATGGCCACAGTCCTTAAAAGCCCACAGCCCCAGTGGCCAGGATGAGACGACAAGCCCACGAATCACCAGTGCCAGGCATGTGTTAGGGCATGGCCATGCAGATGAAGGACAAAGTGCCACCCATTGGTGACATCAAGGAAAGCTTCAAGAAAGAAGTGGCATTTGATGTGCCTTGGAGGATGAGTAAGATTTTTATATGCAAATGTATGTGGAGAAAGCATTGCAGAATTGCACATGAATAAAGGCAGATAAGCAAGAAAGCATAGGGTTTATTTGGGGAGTTCAGATTTAAACTTTCTCGGTGCTACTTACTAACCATAATACTTTGGACAATTTACCTGAATTTTCCAAAGACTCGGTTTCTTCATTTGTAAAATGGGCAAAATAATACCATCATATGTGGTAAAGATTAAATGATACAACATATTTAAAATATTCATCACATTGTCTAAAACACAGTAAGTACTTAATAAAAAGTTGGTTTCAAGTGGCTTGCTTAGTCAGAATATAGAAAGATACAAGGGAACAGGAAGCAGGTTGGACCCATCAATAGAGAGCCTTGGTGTGGGACGAGAGGTTGGAACGCAGAGTCTCCACACAGTAAAGCATCACAGAGATGGGAGTAGGGGGAAGCAGCAGCGGCAGAGCTGGTCGGCATGAGCGTGTAGAATGGGACAAATCTGGGCTGCTCCTCAGAGAACGGTGGCGGCAGTGCTGCGGAAAGGTAGTGAGGACCTGAGATAGGGCGGAAAGAACACAAATGTAAATGAGGAGTCGGTTGGAAAGACTTTACAAAGACAGACTATATAGGCCACAGCAACTGCTTAAATTTTGGAGGCAAAAGAGAAGCCAAAGCTTTTGAGACTATTTCTCTGGGGAATCTAGTAATGTCATTAAACAGGAAAAATGAATTAAAAGGAAAGATAATGAGTTTGGCTCTGACTCTGAGGAGTTCCAGGAACCTGCGAGACACGGGTGTGAAGGTGTCCAGCTGACAAACAGAATGGGGACGAGAGCGTGCGGGGGGAGTCCAGGTTGGAGACTCTGGAGCTCCCTGCAGAACTAGAGGAAGCGAGGGGCTGGCTGGATGACACGGGACTTCACAGGAGAGTCAAGGCGGCCACAAGAACTGAGGACAGGTGCCAGGTCTGCGTGCCTGCCGAGTTTACACGCATCAGAAAATCCTTCCCCAACTGTCACGCACTGCAAACACTCAGCTTGAGAAACAGAGGAAGGGACAGCTGCCGTGGAGAAGGGCACAGGGAGTCCTTCCCTGAACCACCAGCATGACTCTGGTTTTCTGATAGATCTGATAAACAGTCAAACGAAATAATCACGCTGCCAGTCCTTGGGTAACTGGATGTGATAGCCAAGGAACCCGAGGCCAGAGGAAGTCAGGGCCATCACGGCAGGAGGCCTCTGTGCACCCAGCTCCCCAGGTGCCAGCGCTTCTCACCTGTAATCACAGTTTCTCACAAGGACCTTGAGAGGTACCATATTTTTGGACTATAAGACGCACCTAGGTTGTAGAGGAGGAAAATAGGAAAACAAATTTTGAAGCAAAATATGTGGTAAAATATTTAATAACATAATAACATAATATTTCACCAATGCGAGCCAGGTAAGCTACATTCGGACTATAAGACACACCCCCATTTTCCTCCCAACTTTTGGGGGGGAGGGTAGGATTGCATCTTATAGTCTGAAAAATACAGTAATTACTTTACCTCCAATTTTCAGACAAGGAAATGGTGACTAAGAAAAGTTAAAGTTGTCCAAGGTCAAAATCTAGTAAGTGGCCAAGCGAGACTTTGAACCTCTATTTGTCTACCTCAACTGATTTTTTTTTCTACTAAGGAACTTCTTTTTCATCAGATTTGTCAAGGTTCCTGCAATGTTCACCGCCAGGGGCCCTAGCAATACGATTCTGACACTTCCGGTGACCGCGAGGCTGCAGTCCACGGCACGAGACCCTTCACCCCCTCAAACCACTCAACGTTTCTCCGTCTTATGCAACACTTACTAATCCACACAGTTTTCTGAGTGCATTTCATTTTCAAGTGCCTTTGATTGCATTAAAGACAACGATACCTATTTCGGCTGAACTGTTTTTCCTATGCCCTTTTTAGATACATCTGTGATGAGAGAAGGGTTAAAATAAATTCCATGTCGGCGAAAAGGTGAGCCTTAGATATAACATTCATAAATGACTTTTCGTAGTCAGAATCACAAAAGTAGAAAAGATAAATTTGAAGATATTTAGCTGCAATAAAGATCTACTCTACAAATGTAAGAATTACTAATAGTTGTATATTTTAGTTGCTTATGGATAATGCAACCATAATAGCCATTTTGTACAAAATACACGACAAATCATAGTAATCTAAGAATTCGTGTGTAAATTAATTTATGAATTTAATAGCATTTATGCTTCCCTCATACAATATACTAAAAAAGTCTTCCTTGCCCCAGGGAAGTATATACACAGTAAAGCATGCCTAGTGAAGTCTGCAATTTTCCTGAAATAAATCACTATGTGCCAGCATTAAGTGGAAACAGTAATTTATAGGGCTGCAGTGAACACAAGCTTTTAAAATTATGCTCTGTCCTAGGGGGAAACTACCCCCGTAGAAATGCATTTACAAGGAAATAATTGGAAAAGTTCGGAAGCTTGGGCACTAAGTGTGTTTTGCAGTGGCATAATATTTTATTGCCATCGTTATTTACCTTAAGTTAAAGTGCTTATCAGGCTCGATCTCAGCCCTAAGAAAATTTAAAGTAATAGAAGAGTATTCTAAGCAGACCTACCTCATTAGAGCAATATCCCTGACTCTTCGTATTTGAGGATTTCTGAAGTCTACTGAGCGCTTTCTCACGCTGCTTCTCAAAAATGGTTCCTTGCCTAGAATAAATACGGGATTTGTAAATGCAGATTTATAAGCCACTTGACAAGGGTAACTCGTAAATGAGGTTGGACCTAAGGATGAGCCACCGTGTTTTATTAAGATTGAAACTAGTGTCCAATTTCTGCGGGGGATTTTTTTCTCTCTGGCCAGAAGAAATTTGAAAAGTTTCCCTTCTATGTATGGCTTTAGTGGAAGAAGAGCGTTAAACCCTAGCACACACACCCTCAGGCGCTCACAGGGTGTGTTCCCTTACATCCCCCTCCTCTTAGCTTCACTTCCTTTTCTGGCCAACCCCACCCAAGGTCCTCCACGTTAACCTCCCTCTTGCCTATACCCAATTTTATTTTTTTTAAAGATTATATATATTTATTTTTAGAGAGAGGGGAAAGGAGGGAGAAAGAGAGAGAAACATCAATGTGTGGTTGCCTCTCATGCACCCCCAACCAGGGACCCGGCCTGCAACCCAGGCATATGCCCTGACCAGGAATTGAACCAGTGACCCTTTGGTTCACAGGCCGGCAGTCAATCCACTGAGTCACAGCAGCCAGGGCTTGCTATTTTTTTTTTCCCCATACCCATTTTTCTTGTGAGCACCTTGTAAACCCCTTGCCTGGGTTAATCCCATTGTCTGACTTTCAGGCCCCACAAAGGGCTGCTATGCCCAAATCGTATAAAACAAAGAGCATACTCAGTTTATGTGGGCTGGAGCCATCTCAAATTCAAGTTTTCTGACTGTTCCCTCCTCCTCCACAGCGCTGTCCCACAGGATGCTCTCGGTCAGCCTTCAATTCCATCCTCTTGAAAAGCTATTGCAAGTCTCTTCCTCCCCCACCTCCTCCCTCAGACCACATGACTCCCCCAGAGTAAATGACCTCCCCTCTTGAAAGTTTACCTACTCCTCACTCACCTTCATTCCTTTCCTTTCATTTCGAGGAAGAAGCTAACTCCCACCACCTTCTCGGGGGTTTTGCTCCATTAATAATTGCCACACTGGTCTGACTGTTCTCTCCTTCCTTCGCAGCTGATTCTTTCCCTTAGCAGACACAGGCACCTCTCGCCTCCCCAGTGCCTCCCTGGTCCACTCCTTGGGCTGACAGCTGGTACGTGTAGGTGGTCCCAGGGTTCTCTTCAAAGCTCTATTCTTTCGTGACTCTCTATACTCCCCTTGGCTGCCCATATTTTCGCAACAGTCAGGGATAGGTGCTTATGCAGATTAAAAGAGGTAATTGTAAAAGCCCAATTCCAGTTTTTAATCATGCTTTTTAAAGTGTCTCGCTCCTCTGGCTGTTGGTACATGTATGATTTTGAAGCTAGGACACAAAGTGATAGTACACTGCTTTAGAATACCACTCTTCTGCTAAAACTCAAACTACATTTATTTTAGAAGGGCTGGGACCAGATGGATAGGATAGTTGCCTTGATTCCATAATTATTTGGGGATGGGCTCAAGCCTTACATTTTCTTAAGCACTAGGGCCTCCTACTTCCTCCAGGAAAAAGAGGGGCTGCTTTGCCAGCCCCGGATGCTCTGGCCAAAGTTAAAGTGAGTTTGATGGGAATGCCCTTAACTTCTTTTGGGAAAGATGAACTCGGCCAGCACCCTGTTTCTGCCTTCCTGTTGTGCTGGAGTCCCGACCGGGCCTGGGCAGGGCAATCCAAACTCACCACGAGCCGAGGTGGTGCAAGCTCTTCCCCAGGGCCCAGCCAGCCAGCAGGCCTCTGTTCTACCTTGACCCAAACTCTCCTCCTAAACATTTACTGTGCTTTCCAACCCAAGGTCCAATGGGATCGTAAAACATACTATTATTCCAAAAGAGATTACCCCCCGACTAATTCATTCTACCACACACAGAGAAAAAAGACCACTGCACACGAGCCAATAGCACAGAACTTCTCCAGAGAGCCTTCTGACCACCGTGGATGAAGCTTTCACACGCAGCCGTGGGAACCACAGTGCTTGGGGAAGGTACATGTGTGGAATGAAGACACACAACAGATTTTGTTCTAATTTTTTCACCAGACCTATCCTTGACTTTTCACAGACTTCCCAGCAGAAGAATCGGAATGGATGATAACATGAGAGAAAAATGTTTTCCCGTCGTTTGTGTTCCTCGGGAGGGCCGTTTGCATGCACGCGGATGGGCAGCTGAGAGCCCCAGGTGGCTCTTGCAGCGGGTGGGAAGGTCGCATTGCTCCCTGGGAGCTGGAGTGGAGTGACCTCTGTCTTTCAGTCCTCTGGGAGGATTCGGCTCATGTGCAGCCACAGGCAGTCACCCGAGATGGCCTCACTGAGGCGGAGCAAGTTCCTGGCAAGTCAGCATCAGCCTGGCCGCATGGTGCTCTCTTGTGTCTCCCCTCCCCTGGCTCCGACTCTGACGCTCCCGCCACTGGGCTGTGAAAATTACCGGGAGAAACAGAGTAAGGGATATGGTATTTTCAATGAAACACGGTTTTTTTCTTTGCTCAAAAAAAAAAAAAAAAAATCTCTCCATAATGAAAAAGCAAGAGGGCTTGAATATGGGAAGAAAAGTCTGAAGTACTGGTGTCTCGAGGGGAACTTTCCTCCCGAGGATACAAGATTACAGCGGGACCGCGCTGCCTGGGGACGGTGGTTTTTCTACTGACTGATGTATGGGATCACAAGACCAGGCTGTCTGCAAACATTTTGCATGGATTCATCATCATTGTTAGATGTTACAAGTTTATTATATTTATAGCTAAGGTACTGCAACCGAATTATGAGAGCCTTTACTGGCTTCTTATTCTTCCACGCAAGTGCCCCTCCTGCCCGTCCTGAAGAAGGTGATGGTGTGTGTGTCCTGCGTGAGAGGAAACTGTTACAGACGATTGACAACGGCTGTTTCAGCCATTTTTAAATTAGTGAGAGGTATAATTTTCACTTTTAAAAAGCAGAGTTATTCTGTGTCATGCATTGTAAAAAAAAAGTTAAAAAAAGAGCACCTACTGGCTTAACTAGCTGGCTTTTGAATATACTTTTACATGAATATATTTGAGTGTATTTCTTTCTAATTCTGAAATTGATTTTGGTCTAGGATTGTGAGAAGTCAAGTTATTTTCTACAAAATAACCTGCAAAATAGATTAAATAAGTTGATTTCATACTTTTTCCCCCTTTAACAAAAGAAATCTTGCTTAAATGAAATCTTGCATAGATGCCAAATATGTAAAATGGGTAAAAATAAATTAATAAATAATAATAACAATAAGGCAGCTTTGGCAGAAGCAGAGGGTACAGGAGCCTGGCTCTCCTGGCTGCCACGCCCCCCTTATAGTGACCCCAAAGGCCCTCGGGACACGGCAGCTGAAATAAGCAAATGAGCACATGCAAAGATGTCCACCATCGTTAGCCCTCAGGGAAATTCAAATGAAAACTGCAGTGAGCTATCACTGCACTCCTGTCAGGAGAGCTAAAGTAAAAAAGAGTGACAACACCAGTACTGACCAGGATAAGAAGAGACAGAGTCACTCGTGCATTTCTCGTGGGAATATAAAATGGCGCAGCCACTCTGCCAAGTAATGGCAGTTTCTTAAAAAAAGTAAACATGTGACTACTCTGCAACCCAGCAACTGAACTCCCAGCCATTTGTCCTGGATAAATAACGATTTAGGTTTACATAAAAGCCTACACACTGATGTTCGTATGAACTCTATTTGTAATAGCCCCCTGATGAACAACCAAGATGTTTTTCAACAGATGAATGGTGGGCCAAACTGTGGTACCATAAAATAGTTCTCAGAATAGTACCACGGGTTGGTATTTAGCAATGAGAAGGAACCGATCATTGATAGATGCGACCTGGGTCAATCTCCAGGGCATTATGCTATACAGAGAAAGCCAATCCCAAAAGGTTATGTACGGAACGATTCTATTCATATAATATTCTTAAAATGACAGAATTGCAGAAATGGAGAACAGATTAGTGGGTGTCAGGGGTTCAGACTGTGGGAGGGGACTGGGCATGGCTACGAAAGGGCAGCGCGGAGGGTTCTGACGGCGACAGAAAGGGCCTGGGCCTTGTCTGTATCAGCATCAGCATCCTGGTTGTTCTGTAGGTTTGCAAGACGTTGCGGTTGGGGAAAAGGTACATGACATCTCTCTATTATTTTATGCAACTGCATGGGAATCTACAATTTTCTTTCAATAAGAAGTTTAACAATAATTTCTTTAAACTATCAAAAAAGTTGACCTCTTGCCCGGCTGGTGTAGCTCAGTGGATTGAGTGTGGCTGGGAACTAAAAGGTCCCGGTTCGGTTCCTGGTCAGGGCACATGCCTGGGTTGCGGGCCAGGTCCCCAGTGAGGGCCATGCGACAGGCAACCATACATTGCTCTTTCTCCCTCCCTTCTCCTCTCTCTAAAAATAAAAATAAATAAAATCTTAAAAAAAAAAAAGTTGACCTCTCTAAATACTGTGTCTATGATTCCGAGGAACCCCATACAGCTATGACTTGTCTGTCACATGCCTGTGGTTTTATCCTGTTCAGAACTGATCCATGCATCATTCTGTAGGTGGTCAGGATGCCTCTCAGACAAATGCCAGCACCCAGGAAAGCTCAACTTTCCTCCTTCCCAGTTCAGTCAGAAGCGTGTGCTTGAGTACTGCTTTTCGATCAGCACAGGATTCAATGCTGGAAATAAACCTGTTTTTAAGTTCATTTCTCCTGTTAACTGGGTAGGAGGTTAGGAAGTGATAAGACAGTGAAAGTACTCGAGAGAGAAATAACATCAACAAGAGCTATTTGGTTGTCTCATTAATCGGTGGCATGTACCTACTTCACTCTAAAAACAATTTAGGATGCATTGTTTTAAAAATACATATTATATACCACGGTAGGCTGAATTATGGTTCCCTGAAGAGGTTCATGTCCTAATTACTGGGACCTTTGAATATGTAACCTTATATGGCAAAAGGGACTCTGCAGATAAAATTAATGTAAGGGTTTAAGATAGGGAAAGAATCCTGGATTATCCAGGTGGGTCCAATGTAGTCCCAAGAGTCTTTACAAAAGGGAGAACAGAGGTCAGAGAGACAGCACTGTGATGACGAAAGCAGAGATGGCAATGGTGGGGCTCTAAGCCAGGGAATTCTGGGAGCCTCTAGAAGCTGGAAGAGGCAAGGAATGGATTCTCGTCTGAAGTCTGCAGAAGGAGCCAGCCTGGCTGACACTTGGTTGCAGTCTGGTAAGACTCACTTCAGACTTCCGAACTCCAAACTAAGAGAAGAGTAAACGTGTGTTGTTTTAAGTCAGTAAGTTTGTGGTAATTTGTTATAGCAGTAACAGAACATTAATACATATGCCATGAAACCATTAAACTTGAAAAGGAGAACACAGAGATAAATAGATGAAGCAAAAGCTTGCTCTCTCTTCTGTTTAATTTTATTGAAATATTATTTTGATGGCAAGATTTGCTTTTTATAAACTGCATGTAGACTGTATACTTAAATGCATACAAAAAAAAAGTCAACTCCCATAGCAAGATACTGGATCATTTCTAATAATTATCTTTTTTTTAACTCAGCTAGTAAACAAGCCCATATTAGGAGTTCTTTTTAAAAATTTCAAGCATTTCTGTCATTTGCCTTAGCCTCAGTAAGAGTTGAGCTCAATACTCTCTCTTTTCTGTATTTCCATTTGGGGAAATCCTGGAGTCCAGTAAATCACAGCAGAATTATTTACAGCTGTCCGTGTGCCTCTAGTCTTTCTCTGGTTCACGTCTGGAGGCAGCCCTATGTTCTTTGGCATCACTCCCTTTACCATTAAATCGCCACCATTCACTTATTCATTCAGTGGGTAATTACTCAGGCATACATACATAATACATACATAACAGGGATTCAATTATTCCTCTTATGTACAGCAGATATGTCAAAACAGTGAAGATTCTGATTTTCTAAAGAGTGAATCTTAAAACATGATATTATGCTCTAGGAAGAATCTCTAGAAAGATTCTTTAGGACATCACTCATAAGTGGTTTGAGAGCATTGAAAAAAGACATTGTGATCCTCAGGAGTCAGCCAAGTGATCTGGTGGTTTAGCATGGCTAACCCAGTGAATTATTAGCATTTACCTAATACAGGGGCTTCTGATTAGTTCTCTTGTCCAATATACTCTGTATCCCACAGGCTCCTGCTGGTAGAAGACTGTTCTGCAGAGAACCTATTCACATGCAATGACTTGACTAGAACAATGCTCTTACCAAGCTGATGTGCACATGGCTTTAAAAATAATCATGATATACTTTGTAAACTTGCCACCCAAGTGTCCATCATCAGAGTAGCCCTACACATTCCTTCTGTATTATCTACTTGAATATCCCTAGGGAATAGGAACCTGCTTCTTCCCTGTTCAGCCTATTCGTTAGACAGTTCATTTACATAGAGCTAACTTCTGTCTCTATTTAACATAGAGCTCAACTGCCTCCATTTAATATCAGTTCTTTGTTCATCTGTCCCTCGATTTTAACACTTAAAGACAGCTATCAGGCCCTCCTGCAAAACCTTCTTTTTTCCCAAGTTAAACACTCATTTTTTCTTCACGGTTATTCTTCTTCAGGACAGTTACTAGTCATTAGGGAAATGCAAATCAAAACCACAATGAGGGGCCACTTCGCACCTAGTAGTGTAGCTAATGTTAGAAACAAAACAAAACAACAATACACAACAAGTGTTGGTGAAAACGTGAAGAAATTGGAACCCTCACACACTGCTCATGGAAATGTAAAACGGTGCAGCTAGCATTGGAGAAGTTTGGCAGTTCCTCAAAATATTAAACAAAACTGCCACGTGACCCAACATTTCCCTACAAGGGATCTACCTAAAAGAAATGAAAACATGTACCCACGCAAAACTTAAACTGTTAATAGCAGTATTGCTCTTAGTAGCTAAAACACAGAAACAATCCCCCAAACAACCCATTAATTAAACGATAAATGAAATAAACAAAATGTGATATATCCATACAATAGAATATTATTCTACAATAAGAAAAGACTAAAGCAATAAACAGAATGAAGTACTGATAGATACTACAGCATAGATAAACCTTGAAAACAAGTCTTGTTAATATACTAAGTGAGCTCTGGCTGGTGTGGCTCTGTTAGTTGGAGTGTTGGCCTGTGCACTGGAAGGTTGCAGGTTCAATCCCTGGTCAGGGCACATACCTAGATCGACAGTTCAATCCTCAGTTGGGGCACATATGAGAGGCAACTAATAAATGTTTCTCACACATACTAATGTCTCTCTCTGTCTCTCTCTATATATATAAAAAGAAAAGTCAATAAATGTATCCTCAGGCAAGGATTAAAAATATGTACATATTAAAAATAAAACTAAGTAAAAGAAGCCCAGTCACAAAAAACACATATTGTTCATGTTGTGTGGTTCCATTTCTATGGAATGTCTGCAATAGGCTGACCCGCAGAGACAGAAGGGCAGCCAGTGCTTGCCAGGGACTGGGAGGAGAAGGGGACCGGGAGGAGAAGGGGACGGGGAGGAGAAGGGGGCGGGGAGCGACTGCTGGTGGGGGTGGGGGCTCTTCTCGGGCGATGAAAAGTTCTGAAGTCACATTTGGGGATGGCTGCACATGTTTGAACGTACAGAAACCCCACCAAATTGTACAATTTCAGGGTGAATCATATAATATGTAAATAATACGTCAATAAAGCTGTTATAAAAAAAAGATACTGAAACTCTTTTACTATTTTGCTTTATCATTTACTATCGCTTAGGCCTCGTTAGCATCCATGTGGTTGTGAAATGAACCTTTCAAGGTGTCTAATGTGGAATCTCCCATTTAGAGAAATGAAATTTCAACAACATAATTTTTAATGAATTCTGAAACTTGTCATATTAGACAAATTAAACCAAACTATTGAAAGCATGAGGCTGAAAAACAATAAACCTTAGGTTTAAAAATGTGTTTTATGACTATAAAGCTTAGTTAAAAATTTCTGATAAATTAAAAACAAGAAAAAGTGAAAGCATATCATCACTGGTATTTATTTTATTAACTTCAAATGTTATGAAAGGACCTAAAGCAGTCTATTTGATTTGGCTGAACATGTATTAATTACTTAAAAATAAAGCATAGCTTTAAAATAGGAGGTCTAGAATGCCTGTTCAGTGACTTAGAACTAATTTCCAAATAGCAACCTATTGCTAAATCTTTACATTTGTTTTACTGAAGTTCGCTAAATTAGTTAACATAAACTCAAGCATAACATATTTCTAGCACATTTTTTGATAATGTGTCACAAACATACACTTTTCCACATATGTTTAAAATTGTTAATAGGAAACTCTTCTTTCATGGTATTTTCCAGGAAAGAATTTTATATACAGGAAGTGGCGTTACTGGAGAGTGGTCTCAGGAATAAAAACTGTGACGAGCTAGGGAACTAAGATTGGGCAAAAGAAGGTGAACTGGGACGAAACTGCAAAGCTCCGCAGATCCCCTAAGAGCTTGCGATGGTCCTTCAGAGCTGTCCCAAATTAAGGTAAAAGGACTGGATTTTTGTATCTCCACCTTGACCAGAGATTGGATATGGGCTGCCCCTGGGGAGTGGGCATAGTCTTGGGTGAAGCAATTCCTTTCGTCTGAGAGTAATTAAGGAGTAGTTTAATTTTTAATGGACAAAGGGGGAAGTTTCATCCCATGCTGCCTACCTACCACTTTCCCCATAATTAGGATGAATATTTATTCAGCCAAGGTGTATTAAAAAAAGAAAAAATATCATTTAAAGGTCTATAGCCAGTGTCTGTATCCAAACCATACTAGTTGATAACTATTTTGTTTACCACACACGCAGTTTGATCATTTAAAGGTAAGTTGTAGAGGGGCTGTAAGTATAGCGAGGGAATATAGTCAATAATATTCTAATAACTATGTATGTTGTCAGATCAGTATGAGATTTATCAGGATGATCACTTAGCAAGTTATATAATGTGTAATCACTGTGGTGTATACCTGAAACCAATATAATATTGCATGTCAAATGTAATTGAAAAATAAAAAATGATTCAAATAAACAAAAACAAAATAAGTAAATAGGTAAATAAATAAAATGTCTTTCTATAGAAATATATGTATGTGAGCTCTAAAATAAAAATGTGCAAAACTAAATTCTGTAAATGTTTATATATTTAGAAATAAAGCTTCATGAACCTATTCATTGTTGAATTTAATAAAAAAAAGAAGAAGGTAATTTGTAGATACACAAAGTTGATTAGTCTTTCTTTGCACCAAATACAAAGAACCAATCTGGAATCTATTTAGAACTTATTTGACAAGTTCACCTCTGCTATCGACTAAAATGCTTTGATACACAAGAGTATTACTTTTCTGATAGGCTGTCTGTTTATCTACTTCTTGCTAAATCCAACATTCTGTGTTTAATTTCAGATTATTTTTGTCCTGCATATTTCCCAATTACTTCTTTAAAACCAGATCCACTCTTGACTCTGACCTGAAGTTTTTCAGGCAGCCTGAGCATAACCCAAGGAAACCAGGTTCCTCCGGGTGCACAGGGGCCATCAGCGAGCTCAGTGAGATTCTGAGCGGTGGCCCAGGCTGCCTGCGGCACGGCCGCCAGGTCTTCTCCACTCTGCCCGCAGGGCCAACTCTGCACAGTCCTGACCTTCAGGGAGAAAGGCCAAACGGACATTAAGAAGCTAGTTGCCTGGCCACCCCGTAATCCTTAAAAAGTTATCATAGGATGCTAATTTCACTCTTACATTTCAAATATAATATTGATGCTCGTAAATTCAACCAACTAGAGTCATCGAGACCCATCTGGCCGCAGGGGGGCTGATGAGGACAAGTAGGCGTGCTGAGGGACATAAATCACTCCTTTAGTGAGCGCCCAGATAAGACTCTACCCTCATTCCACTTCATCCTGCCTCCTCCTTCCTCTCAGACTGCCAGCCCCCACTCCCCCCACTCTGCCCATCCACCGCTGCTGCTGATTCCAGTACCGGGACTTCCAATACCAGTTGTCATTTAGGTGGCTGTGTGGTCTTGAACAGGCTATTTCTTTTAGTCTCAGCGTCTTCATCTGCAGGATGCACATAGTACTATCTAGCCCCCAGATAGAAGAAAAAGGAAATAATATTAGCGAAACACCTGATGGAGGTGCTCAGTAAACGCCCAAAGTCCTTCTCTGTAAAGGATAAAGTTTTAGCACACTAAAACTCTCAGATTACAAATCTAATTATATTTTCCACATAAAGAAATTTGCCTTGTTTCTCAGTTGCCCTGATATATTTTATACTCACATCACCTAGTATAAAATAAATGATGTAAATATAGTTAATTGAACACTTATGGAACTGGTCATATTTATACTAAGTGATTTTTTCAGAGAACTGAGGAGGCAAAGAAAAAGTTTTAACATCATACAGTATTACATCATATGTCTAGTTTTAACATCCTACATTGAAAAGGATCTTAATCATATAAATTAATAATTATGTATTTAAGCTGTATTTCCTATTAAATATTTATTTTTTTAAGTTTGTTTATCCATTTTAGAGAGAGAGGGAGAGAGGGAGGGAGAAAGAGAAGGAGAGAAACTCAACGTGTGCTTGCCTCTCACGCGCCCTCACCAAGGACCTGGCCTGCAGCCCAGGAAAAGGTGCCCCAACCGGGAATCGAACTGGCGACCCTCTGATTCACACACCAGCACTCAATCCACTGAACCACACCCACCAGGGCTCCTTTTTAATATTTAAATAAGCTTATAGCCACTTAGAAATGTTAATACCAATATTTTAAGATATTACATCATCCAATAAGAAGTATTCACTGCTTTAATTTTAAAGAGTGATATTAAAATAATGCCATGGCCATATGTGTGATTAAGTGAAGAGCTACTGAACAGGTAATAATGTTTTGGTTTATATACAGAGGAAAGAATTTTAGCCAAAGGTTAATCTTTCTTATTTGACTTGGAAAGCCGAAGTTGAATCTATGTGACAACTTTTGGATCAAATGTAATCACTGAAGCATGATAAAATTTCTTCTTATTATAATTATCAACTTTCCACCTTCTCCCCCTCCCCAAAAGAACCTCTCTTGTTTTGTGTACTCAGCTTAATTTCAAATATGGATTTAATACATAACACATTTGCCTTAGCTTTGCAGAGCACTAAGATGATACAATACTTTTTTATATGATAATGAAGATTAATCTGTAATCAAGAATGTTAAAGTGTTTAAAGATTATGAAAGTTTAATACACCATGATGTGCTGCTTTTAAAATGGTTGATACTTTTCCCTCTTTGAAAATTGTTGTACTTGATAATGGAGCCTCCTTGTGGGGAATTAGTAGTATTTCAGGCTTTCAAATCACAGATAAAATGCTATTTGAATTTCTTCCCCCTTCCAGTGTGAGCCCAGGTCTTGCTGATCAAGAAAATATGTCCTTGCCTGTGTACCCCTGACGTCCAGAAGTAAGCAGGCATTAATGGCTACAGGGAGTGGTGGACTCTGTGCCGTCTCTCCTTTGTCTCTTGTCACTGAAGGTAAAAAGGGTTAAAAATTTTATTTTCCAATTAAATTGAGCATTAGGTTCTTTGGAGACAGAACCATTGGTCAAGTTGACTGACCATTGTTTGTATTTAAACTGGCCCATGTAGAGAACATATTAAATTAGGCAGGTACCTGTCTTGCCTTAATGTAGTGGAGATATTTCTCTGCTTTTGACCAGAGAGCATGTTTGTCTGAGAGGAAAGGTGGCCTCATTCAAACAAGCCCAGTGTTTGGGGAGAGAGAGACCGGCCCTCCAGGTCAGCCAGCCCCACTCCACGAGAGACCGTGCTAACGATGGTCAGAATCAGGTGGCTTGTGCCTTCCTGACCAGCGTTACAGGGAGATCCGCTGGAGGAGGAGGAACAGGCGGGACCAAAGGAGCAGTGCTATGATGAGATTATCTTCTCCTCCACTCCCATGTACACAGGATAACGCAGGGTATTAGATGTATAAAATATCTGAATCCTTGGTATATTTTGTTATTCATAATATAACAATATGATAAAAAGTAAAATATAAGACTGGCTTACTAAACTTTTTGCGGGATTTTTAAAAAACTACTTGGACACACAACATAGAAGCGTTCCTGTGGTGGTATATTCTCAGGGGCCCAGGCCAGTGACTCAGGCCTCAGGCGTGGGCTCCTGGACCACTGCCATGAATACGGAACCGATTTCACTACTTTCAAGGCCAAGTGGAGGGACTCTTTCAACATGGACCCCTCAAGGTGCTCTTTTGTGGTTTATGTTTATCATTCATTTTTAAAAAGTAACAGATGCTTATTGCAAAAATACAATGGGATGAATCATTCACAACTAAAGAGTACCTATAATTATATAGTTTGGTAAAAATATTTTTTGGTAGTAATAATAATATTTGTAGATATCCTTTCAGATTTATACCAATGCAAGTTTGTTTTCCAAAAATGAGATCACTCTAATGATACTATTTTATAATGGACTTTTTACTTTAATAAAATATTACATGTACCCATATAAAATTTCACATCCGTGAACAAAGGTTTCATGATGAGAACCAGCATACGTTGCCCACTTACTCTGCGCAGGCACCATGCCAGTGCTCTGCATGCGTATGAATCACTCCTCTCTCTGCCTAGGGCTATTTTCCAGACTTTGACATCAGGAGGCTGAGCCCAAGTAAAGCATGGTGGTCTTGTCGAGCTGAGACTAGAGATCAGCGCTGGAGGCAGCTGAAGGGACTGGAATGTGTGAACCAGAGAAAACCATATGATGCTGGATTGGATGATGCTGGAGTGACAGTCCAACTGGAATGGAGAAATTTCCCTGATCACCTCAGGCATTCATTTAAGACAACATAAAGGCTCTACCTTGAGAATGACAATTATGCCCTAAAAGAAGAACCACACCGAACAACTAAGGACAACACTAAAGTGTGTGTTTAGTGTATCCCGAGCGTGCTGCACCGGAGGTTAAGCATCTACCCTATGAATGGGGGCCAGGTGGAAGAAGAGAACTCCCAACCTCTTTGCTGTAATCACCTGGGATTTAGCCTTTGCCACTTGTACCGGGCAAGGTAAGAAGTTCTCATGGCCTGCTCCTCCCAGAAAGAGAATGCAGTCCGTGACTGGGAGCTGGGCCAAGAGGGAGCCCCATTCTCTTGGCTGCACTCGCCTGAAGTTTCTGTCACGCCGACCTGGAAGCATGGAGAGAGAGAGAGTGGGTCTTAAATCAAATCCCACGATTTTAGCTGTTCTTACCAAGTCATAGTAGATTTCCTTGAATAAATATTTGTTCATCTGCTGTATGCTCTTAGGATAATTTCCAAAGGCTTCAAATGGTTGCTTTTAAAATCATTTTCAGCAGTTGCACGTGTTTCACTGGGGAGTGGGCCCGCAGAGCTCCTAACTGCCATTCCATAAATGGAACTCCCAATGTATCCTTTATACATAACTTTGATTTATTGACCCAACAATATTCAGTGTTCCAAATAATCAAAAACATGAAGAAATGATTTTTAAAAACAGCCTGAGACAGCACTACGGTGTTGCAACAGGCCCATGGCACTGAGATGTAATCATCTTTCTGCATCCAAAGAAGAGCTCCAAAGTGGTCTGGCATTAGAGTGGGGTCCTCTTGGACTGTGTGGAGTTAAGCACGCAGTAAACTGTGGATGTGACTGGAGACAGACTGACAGATGCCTCAGCGAGGCTCACATGGATGGGTGAGCACCAAACACTGATGCTCACCAATGCCTTGGTGCCAGATAAGCCCCTAGAACCTGGATGCTGCCATCTTGAGTTTCTGCCATCTGGTGGAAGAGGAAATTGGGGAGAAAAATGACTTGCATAAGAAGGACTTTCTTGCACCATGAAAATTGCGGACTAGGCTTTAGATCACCAGTAGAGGTACAATCAATTCTTCAGACAAATTTAGCTGAATGGAGGGAGCTGAGGGAGTGATAAGAGGGTTGGAGGAATAGTAGAGACCTTTTTTTTCTTATAACTGAGAGCTTAGAGCATGCTTAAATGCTCAGTGGAGGGATTTGGATCCGTGGGAAAGGCTAACAACACGAGGAAAGGAAATAATTGATAGCATGAGATTTGGGGGACTGGTTTATTTATTATTGGAAAGAGAGAGCTCAGAACTGATATAAATCCAGTTTGTGACATTTGGTAGCTAAAATATGAGTGTATGTGTATCTGATGCCTTTTATTTTATTTTATTTTTTGGTGAAGTAGGAACAATGGTCATCTTTCGAGAGCAAAGGGTCATTTGAAAGTTTGCATGAAGAAAGTCTGTAGGAACATACAGTGGGTACAGAGAGTGCGCTGACCAGCAAAGAGGTTCAGAAGGCAGAGCAGGGCTGAGGCCCTGGTAAGGCTGCGGATTGTAGCTCTGTGCAGAGGATCTAATTGATCTGACTTTATAATTTTTTCCAAAATTACTCAGCTGTACCCAGCTGCCCTGGAGAAGAAATAGAGAAGACAGATCATTGAGATCACCCAGGACTGGGGTTATATGTGTAAGTAATTGCTAAGAATCTCTCTTTTTAAAAACGTGTTTTTCTTTTATTGATTTCAGAGAGAGAGGAAGGGATGGAGAATGGGAGGGAGAGAAGCATCAATGTGAGAGAGAAACATTGATCTGTTGCCTCTCACACATACCCCAACTGGGAATTGAACCTGCAACGCAGGCATGTGCCGCAACCTGGAATCGAACCTGGTATCTTTCAGTTTGTGGGGTGATGCCCAGTCAGCTGAGCCACACTGGTCAGGACAAGAATCTCTCACGTATTTTTAAAATACACAACTTATATAGATGCTCTCCAAATTAAATAAATCCTCTATTTTACATTTTATGCTACCTCTTTTCCCATCCCTTTGATAATTGTTTTTAATTTCTCTGGCTCTTTTCTAGGTTCCCCATATTCTTTTACAAATTAGAGGCAGACAATGCAGTGGTTAACCAATCTGCTAGGTGCAAATCTTACGTCTAGCACTTGCTTGCTGTGTGAACTTAGGCAAGTCTTATAGCTCCTTTGTGCCTCAGTTTTCTCACTTGTAAAATAGGGGGAGTAATCCCAACAGAATCCCCCCTCAGAAGGTGGCTTTGAGGATTAAAGGAGCTAATGTATGTACTATGCTGAGTGTGACTTGTTGCTGTTATTGTAATTCAGATGAAATACTCAAGTTGGGAGCTGAATGAGATGAAAGGTTACATTCTGGCCTTTTGGTGTTAGGCCACATTTAACAGATCCCAATATTTCACACTTTTTCTTTCCCCTTTTCCCACAAAGACCCTAAAATTGTATAGTCAGTGAGCGTGAGGAAAGGCCTAAGTCTTAAATTTATTGGAGAGTCATTCTCTCTCCATCTTCT
>PVJI01013128.1:0-48896 GCA_004026765.1 Micronycteris hirsuta | reverse complement strand
TGAGGGACAAATACCATATGATCTCACCTTTAACCGGATCATAACCAACAAAAGTAGAAAGCAAGCAAAACATAACCAGAGACATTGAAATTAAGAACAGTCTAACAATAGACAGGGGAGAGAGGGGAGGGGACAATGGGGAGAAGGGTTTACAGGAATCACTGTAGAGGACACATGGACAGGACTAAGGGGGAGGAGGAGGCTGGAGGGGGCGGTGGGGCTGGAGGGGAAGGGAGGAGGAGAGGGGAGAGGATGCAAATAACTGTAATTGAACAAAAAATTTTAAAAAATGTTAAAAAAATAAATAAAAATAATAAAAAAAGATTTTAAAAAAGCATTTTATATTTACTTTCAGAGCATTTGTTTCACTCCCTTCTTCTCCTTGATTAGAAATTTCAACTCATGCATCATACTTCCTGAGTTCAAAATATATTCTAAAACTACAGTAATCAAAATAGTTGGGTACTGGCATAAAGAAATGACATCACAGATCAATGGAACAGAAAAGAATCTGGAAATAAATCCACACATCTATGGTCAACTGATCTTTGACAAGGTGCCAAGGATACACAATGGGGAAAGGACAGTCTCTTCAATAAATGGTGCTAATAAAACTGGATATCCACAAGCAGAAGGAAATTGTATCCTTACCTCACACCATGTACAAAAACCGACTCAAGATGACTTCCAGACTTAAACGTAAGACCTGAAACCATACACCTACTAGAAGAGAACAAAGGAGGGAAAGCTTCTTGACATGGGTTTGAGCAACCATTTTTTTTCAGGTAAGAGGTTAAAAGCTCAGGCAACAAAAGCAAAAACAGACGAGTGGGGTTGCCTCAAACTCAAAAGCAGAGAGAAGGAAACGACCAACAGAATGAAAAGACAACCTAGGAATGGGAGAAAATATGTGCAAACCATCTATCTGGTAAGGGAATAAGACCTAAACTATATAAGGAACTCAACTCAATAGCAAAACAAAGCAAACACACACACAGACCTGATTAAAAACGGGCTAAGGACCTGAAGAGACATTTTTCAAAAGAAGGCATACAAGGGACCAAGAGGCAATGAGAAGGTGTTCGACATCACTAGTCCGCAGGGAAAACACACCACAACCACCGTGAGACGATCGCCACACCGTGAGGACGGCTGTTCTCACAGAGACAAGGTGTAAGCAGCGTTGGGGAGGATGTGGAGAAAAGGAAACCCTTGTGCACTGTTTGTAGGAATGGAAACTGGTGAGGCCACTCTGAAAACAGTATAGAGGTTCCTCAAAACATTAAAAATAGAACTACCGTATCATCCCACAACCCCTCTTCCGGGTATGTATCGGAAGAAAATGCAATCGGTCTCCTGCAGAGACAGCCACATCCCAAGTTCACTGCAGCACCGTGCACAGTGGTCAGGACACGGAAACAACGTGAAGTGTCCGCCGACAGCGAATGCGTGAAGAAACGGTAGGAGGGGATATGTGCCAGGGGTATTATTCAATCTTTAAAAAGAAGGTAATCCTGCCAGGTGGCAACATGGAGGAACGTGGAGGCCATTACGCTATGCGAAACCAGCCAGACACAGAAAGACAAAGACTGTATGATCTCACTTAGATGTGCAGTTCATACAAGCAGAGGGCAGAACAGCCGGGGCGGTCTGGGGGGGCCCTGGTGAAAGGGGCCAGAGTTTTGGTTACGAGGCTGAGCAGGCTCTGGAGCCCTGTGTATAGCATGTGACTATATGAGGAAGAGACTGGTCTTCAGCGTTTGCACCTCACGCACGCACACACATACACACACTCCATATGAGGTGATGGACGTGTTAGTTTGGTTGAGGTAATCACTTCACAATGCTTACATATACTGAAATATCACATTGCATGCCTTAAATTATTTATACTTCTTATTTGTCAATTATACCTCAATAAAGTTAACTTCAACTTAAGTTCTTCAACTTAAGAACTTAAAGTTATTCTTCAACTTAAAGAATGTCAACCAACTTTGTGGTTAATAGCCTTCTATAAAAAGGATATCCAAGTGTCTAACGTCTAGTTATACTTGCATGTGTTCTGATGGTACACATTACAACGAATTGCACCAATGTGTTCCTAATTTTAATCAACTTAATAATGGCTATTTCCTTCACCTTTGAAATAAGAGCCCATTCTGTATCTTCTTTACCACATCATTTTTGTATATAGATTTTTATGAACCAATCAGCAGTGTTTTAAAAAGATGTTCTGAAGAAGTAGCTTCTAAATGGGAGTGCCCCGAAGGCACGACTAGAACGTTGGTGACCTCTGCGTCTCACCTGGACCTCTTTCTTCATGTCGCTTGTGCTGCAAGAAGAGCTAAAACCACAGCCGCAGAGCCCAGGCACGGTGAGGGGTCAGGTAGCAACGTTACATGTAACTGACTACAAGCCTGCCTGTGAACCACGCCAAAGCCAGGGGAAAACTGAAGTTCTGACATGAAAGTATCATGGAGACAACACAAAGTAGTTATTCACACTGCACTTTTTGAATGTAAAAATCTGACAACAGCTAGCATTTGTGGGCATTGTGGGAACAGGCCCACTGCAAGGCAATTCACATGCACCTCGCTCACGGGATCCTCAAGAACCCCCCGCCCACGCCCAGGAGAGCCCATCGTCACCACCACCCACAAAGGTGGGGACTGGGGTCAGGAGAGGTGCACTGGCCGGCCAGGTTTCTCCACCCAGGTCAAGGATTTCAGAGCCCAAGCTTATGACCAACTAGACTGCACAGAAAGGTCCTACGGCTTAAGAAGAGTCCATCTATTAGTAATTACTGTGGCAGAAAGGTTAACACTCAATTTGTTCCTGTAGCCGCATGTCCTAAGAGACAAGTTTGGATGTTCTCTATACAACAATGAAATTCATTTTGCATAAATAAAATAATCCCATCATAAGGCACCAACGCAAAACCCAGCAGTTGTGGGCCAGGTTCCCAGGTCTCATAATTTGAATCTATAGGACTGTGTTTGCTGTGTTCCAGATGTGAGGAGCCAAGGTACAACCCAGTTCCTCAGACACGATGCCAAGGTCATTCAGACATTCACTCTTTATTCTTAAGAATGAGCCCGTGTCACCTGGCAGATAAGCACCAAAAGGAGCAGCCCCCTCCTGCCATCTTGTCAAGTCCCGCCTCCACACCGGTGCCTGGGGTGGCAAACAGGAAAAGGCTTTTCCTTCCGGTATCTCCTCTGATTTACTGAAAATAATGTTACTAGAAAGCTCAAGTGACCTTTTTCAGGAAAGCCTTTACGAAGGAAGTTGGTGTAAGAGAACATTTCAATGAGAAGAGAAGCAATATTAAACTTCAACTGTTCCTGGTAAACCTCCAGATAAAAACTGTCTTATGTATCAGGTCCCTTAGTACCTGCACACATGACGAGAAAACGTCACCATGTCCACCTGTTGAGGAAATTAAGATATATTTATTTTGAAATACTCTTCTCTTACCTGAAAAAGAGTTGACGTCACTTGCTTCTTGGATAGATGATTTTGGACATGTTCGACGGCTTGCTTTGAGAATGGCTTTTAAAAACCAAAAACAGCATTTTTTCAACAATTAGAAAACATAACAAACTCTTGTGGTATACAATATCACAACGTAAAGTTAACACAACAATGATTAAACAGTAATCTGGAAACATAAAAAAGGTCATTATGTTAACACGCATCCTTTAAAAACATTCTGCTGGGCATCGGCGGGCCCTCGGGACAAACGCTGGTTTCTCTCAGCTTCCAGGCTCCCAGACACCACGTCAGGAAGAATGATGGGTGTGGAGGTAGCTGACTGATATCTGACCCCATAAGAATTCAAGAGTACTGTGATTAAAAAAAAGTATAAAGAATTTTATCATCATCTTATTAACTGAAAACATCCATTGATTAGCTGATAATGGGGTCCTAAAAATGTAAAATAACTACAAAGTTAAAATTTCTATATAAGAAAAAAAACGAATGCATGAAGACAGGTCTAAGAATGAAATGCCAGGATTACAAAACTAAGCCAGGGTGTGGCGGAGGCTCTGGGTGAAGGAAAAGGTCCGCTGGGACCACTACGGCCGAGGGGACTGGTTCTAAAGGAACGAAACTCATCACACTGACGGTAACTACAAACTCCGTCCTCCCCAAAACTTCAAATTATGTCTTCTTCTTTAACGCACAGCAGGGATATCTGGCACTTTCCATGGTTCAACTGCTCTCCCCGCAAGGCGCAGAGCACCAACGATGAGCTCCAGCTCAGGAATTCTCTCCACTGCAAGGTAGGTGGGTGCAGAGAACATCACAACTGCACTGCCAGAGGCGTCGTCTAGCACCACAGTTACTCAAACATCAGGTAAGAACTGAGAACACCACGGCCGATACAGACGCACCGATATGCATCGTCCTCGTGGCCAGGCCGTGGAGCGAACCTTCTGTGATGAGGGAGGCATTGTGTGTCGGAGCTGTCCGCTACAGGAGCCACAGAGCCACATGTGGCTACAGAGCACTTGAAAAGTGGCTCATGAGAAGCAGGAATTGAAGTTTCAATTCCATTTGATTTTAATTAAGTTAGACAGCCACTTGTGGCTAGTCACTACTGCACCTGATACACGAGGCCAGGACTATTAGGCCATTCCTTTGGAAAACAGTCTTAATGTAGAGAAATTACATGGTAAATTTTTATTATTAATTTTCCACCCACTCCTGGTAGTTTCCTAGGAACTTAGTTTATTCTAGTGACTGAACTGAACTATTTATCTGATTTTCAAGGAAAAAAATCCAACCATTATTTAACAATTAATGGACACAATAAAATAATTACAATCTTCCTTATTAATTCAAAGAAACCACTTAAGTCTTATATTTATTCTATTTCTGATTAATCTAAATGTAAAAGCATAGCTAAATTAAAAATAATAAAGTTTCATTTCCTTGAGAAAGTCTAGAACTGAGATTTGCCTTTTCTTCTGTTGCTCTGAATTAGCTATTTTACTTCATCATTTTTTGCAGAGAAAGTATCTGTTTTTTCACTATGCTAAGAGTATACGGAGCAATGGATATTGTGTAAGTATCATCAGGCAGCAAATGACAAAACAGGGCTATCATTTAATTCTTTAACACCTCCTCCTGTTTACTTTCATTCTGGAAACACTGCAGGCTGTCTCCCAGGCACCCAAATGTAACAGAACAACGAAGAGATACTCACATGCGAACAAGACAGCAGCTCCCTCATGATGTAGGTATCATAGATCTGTCGACTTCTACAAAGACGATCTTCCTCATTCTCGAGCTTTTCATATTCTTTTATCTAGATTTTAAAAGTCACCATCGTTAGGCATGTCTTCCTAGAAACCTGCTTTATTGAAAGACACGACTAGTACTGGCCGAAGCCACCTCCACACGAGATCACGCGAATTATGGAACCGGCTGGTCCACAGGAAACGGCTGCCTGTGCTGTTGTCACAGTGAAGTTGGGACCATTGAAACCCACTGCGAAACCTACAAATGGAATGTTTCCTGCGATGAACCTCATCCCTGAGATTTGGAAACACAACGCCGGGAAACAAATGCTGCCATGGTTACCGCGCTCTTACACGCTATCAGCTGTGGACCGCTCGTGCCGGCCGGTCCTCCTTTCCAAAGCATGAAAAGGTTCAATTTGGCTGTAATTCAGTCCTCAGAGTTATGATGTAGTTCTTGCTCAACTACAGCATTGCAAAACTAACAAGAGGAAAAAATATGTAGGTATATAGTCGGGATTCCTGCAAGGATAATTTTTCATAGATTAAAGCGCCAAACCCTCATCTTTACTATTAAAGTATTAACAGAAAGTGTACTTCAAATAGCATATTTTGCTGACTTAGGGAAGGTGACCCAACAGGTGTTAAGAGGGGCCCAATAATGAACCGTGCTTTAGAGATGTCTGCCTTATGTGGACATGGCCCCGATCACTCTAACTTGAAGGCAGAAGCCCCTGAATCAGAGAAGTGTTTTTATTTATTTACAGAAATACTTTTACCTCAAACGACAAGAAGAGAATGAAAACACAGATGGACTGTGGAGCCAGCAGGAAGACGAGCAAAGACCCTCGCTGTAATGACCACCATGTATGACTTATGGCTCGGGGGGGGGCAGGGTTCCGATAGGTAGCCAGTTGTTCCGCTGACTTACCTGGTATCTGAGGGCTCTTTGTTCTTGAGCAATAAAAGGTGGGGCCGACTACTTCCACGGGAGAGTATAAACTAATGGAAATCAAAGTTACCTTTTTCCTTTATAGTCGGGGCTTGACAGTTTTGAAATCAAAACCAAGAAATCCTACAAGAATTTCTGATGAAGAAAGGGCAGGGAGAGGGGTGTGTGTAATGCCATGGCCCCACCTGAGGCCCGACCGGGTCACACACTGAGAGATCACAGGGACCATCTGAACGGCCCTGAGACACCATCGGTGTTAACACGGAGATGCCTGAGGTTCGCGCCTGCAACAGCCAGGGCTCAGACTGGAGTCTTCCCGGAACAGATGATAAAATCTGACACAAAGGCAGGCAGGCAGACTGGGGCAGGTTCGTGCCCCGGCCAGGAGGAAAAGGCTGTGGTAACGAGGGAGCCAATCCAACAACCGCCAGAGGACCTGCGCTTCACCAGCCCAAAGGACTTCAGGAAAACACGTCTAAAGAGTTCAAACAACAGGCCAGATGCAAGTACAGAAGCTACAAGACAAGAGAAGCTGGACACCACCATTGGAAGCAGAGTCCGAAAACAGACTCCGCGTTCTGGTTTGGTTGAGTGCTCCATTGTTGTTGTTTTGTCTTAGGTGGGTGAATGCCAAAATGCCAGCATGAAATGGGCAGGCTCTTAGTGAACCAACCGCCAATGTTTCTGCTTAAACATTTGGACAAATTCAAGGAATAATAAGCCTTCCTGGCATTATTATCCTTGAAAACAAGTGTAACGAGATGGAAACCTGCATTCCGGGGAACTGTGAGGCAGGTCGACACCTGGGTAAACAATGCTGATTCTACAGAAGGTTTTCACCAACTGTAATAATCCAGCCACACTGGAAATTCTAGTTTCTTGGGCAAATGGTACTCTGAACCACAACACTGGCTTTATTAAGAACATTGTGCTTCATAAACTTCAACTTGAACGATAGAAAAGGTAACTCTTAGTAGGCAAAGTAAGAGCCTTAAGTACCTGTGGCTGTAATTCAACATTTACTATTCCCAGTAAGACCACTCATTAGAGAGCATGCAGTCAACTATCAGTTAGCTCCAGACAGGATGTCCTTATTGGAACGGAACAGAGAAAACGCCACCCCCAATTCTGGCAGTTAGGTTATCCTGGTGACCTGGGCAGGCAGAGGCCTGAGTTCAAGGGGCAGACTCCCCCGCAGCAGGACAGAGGCATCGTCATCAAGGACGGACATTCACTGATCATGTAAGCGCCCTTCTGCGCTGGTGGTTACAAAGCTCACAGCTGAACACGTATCCTAGGTTCCCAGAACCCCAAGAGCAGGCACTTGGGGCCCATAGCTGTCAGTCTCCACCTTCTTGCCTGTTTGCTCCCCGACCACTCCAGTGGGACTGTCCAATACCATCGCTAACGGCCTCTGCCTCTCCTGACCAAGGGTCTCTCTTCTGTCTCAGCTTCACTGACTTCTCCACAGTATTCAACCCAGTTGCCACTGCTGCCTTCTTTGAAGCTTCCTTCTCTGACTCTCCAAGGGCGTGCCACTCTGGCCCCTCTCCCTGTCTCCCATGGGGGTTCTTCCCCCTCTGCTTGCCTTCTCAATCCTGAAGTGCCTCAGAGCGTGGTGCTGGGGCCTCCCTCTTCACCTACAATCTTCTCCTTCAGTAAAACCATTCTGTCCCACGGTATCACACACCAATTACAGTCCCGTGACTCAGTCAGTCTCCAGAGCACACTCGGCCCCTGAGCTCAGCCTGAGCATCTAACTGCGCATCTAACATCGCCATCCTCTCTGCCCCAGCCAACCACGCTCTTCCCCTCATCTTCTTCGTCACAAACGTGAGTAAAATTGTACTCCTGGTAGCTTACGCCAGAAAGGAATAATCATCATTTCTTCTCTCCTCAGCTCACACCTCTGCCCCCACCACTCTATACCCAACTCATTAGCCAACCATCTTGGTTTTATCCTCAAAATACATCACAAACCCAGGTTATGCTTTGGGTCATAGCCAACTAACTGCTAACAGAACAATCCTTTTGAGGAAAAAAAAAATTCTGGACACAGAGAATACACTGAAGCACTGGAATGAGGGAAGTGCACAGCTAACGGGGAAGGGCATCAAGCAGAAGCTGGAAAGTGCGAGAGGAGATTCCTGGAAATAAGGGGATCAAATTCCTGAAAATTTGGGGCAGCTCCCAAACTCTGTGGATGTAAGACTCGTGGATACTGTCAAAATCTCTGCTGGGCCCCATGATGACACGTGGGCGTGGCAGACACAAAGAAGTCCAGCTGAAGCGAAAAAACCGGACAAGTCCCGCTGCTTCCGGTTGTTTGAGAGGACAGAGTGTGATGACGAATAAGGCGAGTTAACTACTAAAACAAAAAGCAATACGCTTGGGAGAAGCGTGCGTTGTGCAGGTTATCTACAATACATCGACCACGATTTTCCCGACACAAGCTAAAACTACTCTACGTATGAAGAAACAGGACAATGTGCCCTGCATGCGACAGACAGACCATGAATGAAGACCAGCCCAAGATGGCTCTGACGCTGGGATCATCAGAAAGGGTTTAATGCAGCTATTACAGCAATACTCAAAGACGAAACAGAAATATGCACGTAACGAATAATAAAGATGACAGAAAATAGCAGCAGAAAAAGACTATGGAAAGAACCAAATAGAAATTTTAGAACCAAAACACAGTATCTTAAATAAAAAGTTCAATGGATGGATGTAATCGCAGACGAGAGATGTCAAAAGACAAAGTCAATGATGTGAAGACAGAGCCATAGAGAATATCAGTCTGAGCAATAGAAAGAAAGCTTATTTGGAGGAAAAATTGTAAAAGACTCCAGTAATATTCAGGATAATACCCAAAAATCACATATGTAATTGGAGTGTCAGAAGGAGGGGAACGAGAAACTGAGGTAGAAAAAAATGATTTAAGAAATAATGGCCCACATTTTACCAGATTTGGTGAAAGATACAAAATGTACAGATTCAAGAAACTCAGCAAATCTCACAAAGGACAAACACAGTGTCTAAGATTACTCCACTGAAATGAAACGGGGGCAAGGGTAGAGTGGGAGAGCAAGACACTTTCATACGTGTCTAAAAGAAATACATTTTACATATAAAACCACAGAGTGGATGGAAGAGATATATCATGAACACAAGCATAAGGACACTGAAGTGGCTAAGTTAATATCCGATGAAGTGATTTTTAAGACAAAAATATTACTAGAAAGAAGCATATTTCATATTAAAAACATAACAATCATAAATGAGCCATCCCTCTAAAGTGGCCACCAAGTCATAGTACATCAGTTTTGAGTCTATTTTGAGTCACTGCATAGTAGTTATTACTTCCTGATATATTTCCTGTTTATTTATTACTTGTTTATTGTCTGTTTCTCTCAACAACAAAAAAAGAAGCTAAAAGACAGCAAGAACTTTCCCTGTCTTATTCATCCAAACAATACCTCCCAGCATTGGTGTTTGATAAACATTGGTTGAATGAGTGAAGAAGATTCTTTAGATTTACTTTACCCTGATCTCATATTTATTTTGTTTCCTGTGACTTATTTTTAAATCTAGGTATCATACACACACTTTTATAAGCTGCCTCCAATTCTAACTGGAACCAACAAGCACTCCAGCACACTGAGCAGCAGGTAACCACGTGCCAGGCACTGTTCGGGTGTGCTACATTCACACACGACAACCCTAAGGGACAGGCTGTGCTGTCACACTCATTCTTAGCTGTGGAAACCCAGGCAGAGAAGCTGGACTGCCTGCCCAAGTTTACGCAGCCAGGAACCACTGGAGTCCACGTCCCAATCCAGGCAGCGTGCATTCAGAGCTGGAACCCTGACCCACTGTGTCACGGCCTCCCATTCGTCTGAACAACACACTATAGCTACTATGGCTTAGAAAGCAACTGTCTACCCAGCATCCTATGTGAGCCTCCAATTAGCCTATCATGTAAGCAGGAGATGATTCTAACCTCATCTCATAGATAAGGTAACTGAACCTCAATAGTAAGTCCCGATACTGTGAGCTCCTCAAGTACAGGAACAATATACTGTTCACGTTTTTAAGCTCCAGTTCTGAAATGAGGTAGATGCTTCCAAGTTTGCTCAGTAACTGGCCCCACATCCCACAGCTAGTGGGAGACACAGCTGCACCTAGGTCCTAGCTAAGCCTTCTGCCTATGAGTCATGTAACGGTCAAGATGAAAAACTGATTACACGCACATGCAGCAAGCATACATTAACTATTACACGTGGGCGTTACAGACAACAAACGGTTGGAGAATGAAGGCAGTAAGCAACGCGGAACAGGCAGGCCCATTAGCGCAGAAACTGAGCTAGACCTTAAACTGAGCCGGGCCTGGGCTTTCCACAGCTGAGAAGGGGAAGCAGCATTCTAGGCTGGGGAAAGGACTTAACAAGTGGAGTAACAGAAAGATGGGCTCAGTGCGTTGGAAATGTTGGTTATTAGTGGAAGTTCTATATAAGAAGGTAGTGAAAGTTGAAGAAAAGTAGGTAATAACTAACAGAGAGCTATCTCTGATAGCTGTCAGGATAAGCTACCAGGACCTTAACCCGCAGGAAATGGGTAGCATTGAAAGTTTGGGGACACAGAAAAAGGGAAATACAATGTACAAAATAAACATTTCAAGACAGTTTTCAAGATAGTTGACAAGAGAGTTTCCCGGGGGTTGGAGTCATCACACAACGACCAGAAACATGCAGGCTGATGAAACCGAGGAGTCGGAGAAGAGCTACCGACAACTTCAGTGCTGCGGGACGCAGGACTGAGAGAACTGTACCTGAAGCCCCCAGGCTGCCTGGTCATCTGCAGGGAAAGAAGACTGACCAGCTGGCTGAGGAGCCTTGCAGCCTAACCCGCCCAGAGGATAATCTGATCAACCAGCTCCACAGTGTGCCACGCCACGAGAAAGGTGAGAAGAGCTGGGGAGTGAGCCAACAAAGGGGAACCCCGATGTTCACAGATCAAATGGAAACACTGCAGCAGAGGTCATGCCGTGTTGGCAAGAAGTACTTAAGAAGTAATCCCAAGGAGCCTGCCCAGCTGCCTCCTCCGAGCACCAGTTACCTGTTAAGGGAGATTTCTCCCTATTCAACAAGGCAACTTAGACATGCTGAAACGGGAAAGGTGACAATTTTAACAACAAAGAACGAAAACTTCTTGACAGGTGTAACTGTGATACTCAGAGAAAATGCCTGATTATGATTCAGAATGAAATAATTAAGTTCCTTCATACTGAGCAAAATCCTTTTGGATTTCGCTCACTTCTTACACAGTACTAAATAAATATGCATCATGATTTGACCATTCTACCTGGAAATATGTTGATATAATCTTGGTAGAAAAGTATCAAGTTTTCATGTATCAATAAACTAGAAAAGAAGGAACAGCCCTCCAATTTTCAAACTTGTACAAAAATGATCAATCCTAACGTCAACCCTAATGACGCTGTTTTCTTCGGACCGCATAAAATGCTTCGGGGCAAAGATACCTCAAGTTCGTAACAACAGCACATGTCATTTCAAAAATAATTTTAATTAAAAATACCTCCTGATTCCTGTTTGGCTTTCCTCTCTGACCCACCGATTACTCAGAAGTGCGTGTGTTCCCAGGCAGTTCAGGACTTCCTGGTGAGCTCTGCTATTAAGTTGGATCTTAATTCCACCGTGGTCAGAGAACCTACTCTGAACAATTTCAACTGTGAAATCTGGAGAAGCTTTTCGATAAACGTTCCATAGGTTCTTCTAAAAAACGCAGATTCTAACTTTGCTGGGAGCAGCATTCTATGTACGTTAGTTAGGTCAAGTTTGTTTATCACTTCAGTAAGATCTCTAGCCTCACCAATTTCTTGTCTGTTCTATAAACTCTTAAAGTGTGTGTGTCTTCCACTAGGATTACAGGTTTACTTTGTTTTAAACCTGTCCAGTTTTGCTTCGTATATTTTGAAGTAATGTTATTTATCACATACACACTTAAGACTGTGGTACCGACCCTTTTATCACTATGAAATAATCTCTCGGTCTCCGAGCAGCATGTGAGCGTCGGGGTGCGGTGACATTGGCGTTGCCATGCCAGGCTGCCTAGGTTAGTGCCTGTGTTGTGCATCTTCTTCCGTCCTTCTGTTTAAAAGGTGTCTCTTGTAGGCAGCATGTCATTGGGTTTTTGGTCAGTATTCAAGTTTGACAAACTTAGTCTTTTAGTTGGAGTCTTGAACTCACTTATACTAAATATAAGGACTTACAGATGGATTTAGCTGTCATCTTACTCTTTGCTTTCAATTTAACCTATTCCTTTTTTAGATTAATACAATGTCGTTTTATTCCATTTCCCCCTCTATTAGTTTGTTATATACACAAATTTAATTCTTTTAAAAGTTACCTTCAAGATTACAAATGCATCCTTGACTGATTACATCCCAATGCAAACAGTTACTATTACTATTCCCCCCGTAATTCTAGACTTTTAAAACACTTGAACCCCTCTCCGCTTGTGTGCCACTGCCATGCATGTCAGTTCTACATACGTTTTAAACTCTAAAAACACTCTGTTGTTGTTTTACATGGCTAATACCTATTCATATTTTACATATTTATCCTTTACGATGTTCTCCATTCCTTCCTGCGTTTCCATCTGGGACCATTTTCTTCTGCCTGCGGTAGCTCCCTTAATGCAGATCCACTACTGACAGATCCCCTCAGTTTCTGTCTGAAAATATCTTGATTTCACTGTCATTTCTGAAGGAAATTTTTGCTGAAAACAGACTCCTAGGGGGGCAGATAATTTTTCCTTTCCGTACTTGACACCTGGCCATCTCACTGTCTGTCTGATTTTTTTCTTAAATCATTTATTTTATTTATTTTTAATAATTTATTTTTATTGTATCTTTCCCCATCACTACAGATCCCTCTTAGAGCCCCTCCCCACCCCCCCACAGCCACAGCTCCGCTCTCCATGTCCACGTGGCCTTTTTCCTCTTTGCTCGGTCATTTGTTTTAAAATGCCACAGCCACCTCAGTCATAATACTGCTCCTTCAAAAGTAGTGTGTCTCTTTCTACTCTCTGGTTGCCTTTAAAATTTTTATCTCTGTCAAACGTTTCCACAGTCTTATACTGATAGGCAAAGAGATGCTTCCTTCAAAGTCATTTTGCTTATGGTTTTCTAAGTTTTTTGAATCTGTAAGCTGCTTTCATCATTTTGTAAAATTCTTAGTATGATCTCTTCAAATATTGCTTCGGCCCCATTCTGCCTATATTAGGCCTTTAAACCACGTCCTGCATGTCTTTAATGCCCTTATCTATTTCTTTTTCTTTTTTCTCTGTTATAGTTCGACATTACTATTTATTAACTCTATTATGTATTGTAACCAATCTGCTACTGGTTCCAGCCATTAATCCTAATTTCAAACATTAAGTATAATGTTCTAAATGTCCAGTTGGTTTTCGTAATAAAATCAGATCATGCTGAAATTCTCTATCCTTCCTGTACATCCATATTTTCCTGTAGTAATTGTCTTGCATACATGATTATATTTACTGCAAGCACCTGTCGGCTGTCCCCAACATCTGATTCATCTGTGGGTCTGCTGCCACTGCCTTGTTCATGAGTCATGTGATCTTCCTGTTACGTGTCTCACAGTGCTTTACTGCATGTGGGACACTGCCGATTCTCTACAGCTATTTTCCACCTTCAGAAAAGACAGAGAGGGCTCCCCTCGGATCCTGTCACACAGGTGGTGAGGCGCTCATCGCCCCACAGGGGACTGAGCAGGCGGGGTCTGAGTTGGCTTCTTGTCTCCTGGACCAGCCTTCGGCCCAGGGCCGGACCTGGGCTCACTTGCTCACGCAGGTGATAAGCAGCCACAGATCCTGCATGTCAGCAGAGCACTCGCCTTGGGTTTCACCTCCTGCCTGTCCTGTGTTCCGACTCCTGCCCACAGCAGGTCCACGGTTCAGTGCTGCACGTACGGCTGGGGGAGACACCAATGTCTTCTGGGAGCTTTGAGCTCCTCGCTTCCGCTCTCCACCACCCTCTGCCGCCACGTCTCCAATCTGTCACTCCAGCTACGTGGGACCAGAAAACTCCGCTGGTTTCTCTTTCATCCAGGGGTGGCCCTCTGCCTGAGCTAATGGCTCCGGAATCAGCAGGCTTCTGCAGCAAATACATGGCTGGTCATCTTCAGTGCCGCCCTGAATGATTCTCCCTTCTCCGGAGTTTTAGTCCAACTATTCCTCATTGCTTCCGGAGCGCTCCAGGGCCTTTACCAGTAGGGTTTGTACCGATGTGGTCAGCATCTCTCAGACACTACACAAGGCATCTTGTACTACTAATTACTTTCAATGAATTTCTAAGTATCTATAAGATATTTACTAGTCTTAATATCTTTCAAAGTACATTTTAAATATGCTTTTAAAATAAAAGCACCAGTAAAACAGTTACTTCTTACCTCTTCATAAAACTTCACCTGAGGTACAGCTTCATTAATTTCATTCAAACAAAAATCTTTAAATAGCAAGAAACCTAAAGGAAAAGAATACAAAATTTCAGGGTGGGCAACAAATTGAAATTGTACCCCACAGGGTATTTTCAAAGTAATGCACTTATACTTCAACCTTGTCCTCCCCTAACTTGAAAATATAAAAATAAAGATTTCAAGAGGCTAATTATACCCTCGAGGGAAGTTCTCCAGGTAAGTAAGAGTCCCACATACCTGGCTCTTTGCTATGGGGGCTGTCTGTATTGGCAACCCCCCTCCCACTTTTGGAGAGTGCAAGACAAGCAGGGCTAGCGGTCAGCACCACCTAGAGCCGCCGGCCACTATAGCAAGCGGAGGATAAGCAAAGAAACTGGAGATGCAGGCAGTGTGCAAGTGTGGGTAGGGTCACCACGGAGCTAATAAATGCTACGTCCACAGAAACAGGACAAAACTCCCTTAAAAGACAAAAGGACTTCCACAACCTTTCTAGTTTCTCTCTCACCGCTTACTACCTCAAAGTCCCCCCAAATACCTCATGCCAGAGCAGATCACCCATTCCCAGCTCACGCTCGGCTCCTCCCCAACCCCACGCCTCACCTCCAAATGATCAGCAGAGCACACCTGCAACACCACCACCCCCAACAGTGTCCCGTACGCAGCGGGAGGCCAGCACAGGTTTGTTAAGAGGGTGTTTATCTACAGAACCCTTCCAACATGCCTCTGTTGAAGTACTTGGTGCACTCTGCTTAATCAGCTGATTTGTAAGTCCCCTGCCCCATTTGCATACCTAGTGCCTAGCTTAATGTCCAACACAGGCAAGCCTGAATGAATTCATGAAGGTGAGCCGGGCAAGCTGATTTCAGTCAAAAACAACTGAAAAGTGAACGTAACTAAAGGATCGCTACGAAAAACAGAAGTCACAGGAGGGAACTGAAGGAGGACTCACAAAAAGTCTCAAATGCAGGAAGAACGCAGCCCAGAACTCCCCAAGTGTAACAGAACCGAGACAAGGGAAGCAGCTTTGGCAAACTTTTAATTAAAGTTAGCCTAGGAATCATGTGACTTGAAATTGCCTGTTACTGCTCCATAAATTCCCCTCCTTAGTTCCAGGAACATGACCTTTGAAAGTGGTAAATGGTCACTCGCTGGAACTGAAAGAAAAGCGCTGGGACTACTTGGGTGAGCAGGCAAGGCCAGACCCCTGGGGCGGGTGCCGGGGCAGCGGGAAGCAGGCCGCACTCACCCAGGGCCCGAGCAGAGGCAGGCACCCGGAGGAGGTGCGGGATTCAAGCCGCAGACAGTGGGGAGAGTTGACTCTCTGCCTATAAAACTATTAGTATTTTTGCTTTAAATAAAAGTGATGGCTGTCTTTTTGTTTTCATGCATTTCAAAGTAATTTTAAACTTCCCTTGTCATTTCTTCTTTGACCGATGAGTCATTCAAAAATATTCAGTTCAATTTCCTACTATTTTATTCGTCTTTTTTCCCCCAGGTATTTTTCTGATACTGATTTCTCTTTAATTCTCTTGTGGTCAGAGAACACATTCACTAGGATTTCAATGCTTTTCACTTCACTGCAACTTGATTTTGGTCCCAAATTTGGTGCAGCTAGGTGAATGTTTCATGAGCACTTGGGAAAAGAAAAAAGTGTAAAGGGCAGAGTGTTTCCTTAAACAAAATGAAAAGCCAAGTAAGCGAACTTGGCTGCTAGAGAGTTCTTCAAGTCCATCCACTAAATCCTTAATGTCTGTCTGTCTATTCTTCTACGCATTGTTGCAAGGGCTGTTGAAATCTACATTTGTACTTGTAGATTTGTTCACTTTACAATTCTGTCAGTTTTTGCTTCATGTATCTCTTTGTTATTTTTGGAAGAGGAAAGTAAGACAAGAATTTGAACACATATCTTGATCATACTAAAGATGTTTTTAAAAATGTCTAAATGACACCCTGGCTGGGTAGCTCAGTTGGTTAGAGTGTCATCCTGATATGCCAAAGTTGTAGGTTCAATCCCTGGTCAGGGCACATACAAGAATCAACCAATGAATGCATACATAGGTGGAACAACAAATTGATCTTTCTTTCCTTTCCTTTCCTTTCTTTTCTTTCTTCCTTCCTTCCCCTTTCCCCATCCCTTCCTTTATTTCTTTCTTTTCTCTCTCTCCCCCATTCCTCTTTCTCTCTAAAAAAAAAAATCAATAAATAAAAATTTAAAAATAAAATGTCTAAATGGCGACATGAATGAATCTACCACACACGGGCCGCTGGCTTTTGACTGCACTTGGAATCCAACTGAAACTGGTCATCATGGCCTGTCGTGGCCTCTGGAATCTAGTCCCCACTTTCTTCTCCAGCCTCCCCTCACAGCATTCCCTCCCACGCTCACTTCACTTAGGCCACGTGTCTATACTCTAGTTCCTCCAACACCGAACTGAGTCTGTTCTCGGGGTCTCGAACCTGCTGTCCCCACTTCCTTCAACGTGCCTTCCCTGGATCTTGTGGCCTGTCAGAACTCAGCCCAAACGCCCTGAGGCCTTCTGTGGTTCTCGTCCATTTTTATTCTTTCTCTCTCGCCCCCTCTCTCTCATCTCTCACCCGTTCCCTCTCACAGACACAAACAGAGGTGCATGCACACAAGCACACTTTGTTTATACTTAGCACGACCAAAAATTACCGTGTGCATATGCTGACTTCTTCGCCACCTGCCCCCCACTGCACCGTACGCTGCACTCAGACAGGCCCTGCACATCTTGTTCTCTGCACATTTGCAGGAACAAGAACACCAACTGGGACATAAAAGGAGTTCAGAAGAAAGACCAAAGGAAGGAAGGAGGAAGGTGGGGAGAAAAGAAAGGGGAAAGTAAAAAGTAAGGCAAAGGGGAGGGAAGGAAAAGACGGAGGGAAGATGAGGAAGATATTGAGGGCGAGGGGGAGTCGAATGAATGAACATCCAACTTAAAGTGTTTCTAGCTACTTCCTTTAATGCAACTGTTCCACTGTCGATGTGCTGGATGAGCCAAAGAACCACGGCAACACACCACGAGGGGAAGAGAACCCACTGCTTTCCTCGCGTCTTCACACAAACTGAAGCTTTGCTTTCCACCACAGCAGCTGTTACACGGGAGCAGCCAGGAGATATTGTGCCTTTTGGATTAACTCTAGATCACTGTGTTCCAGGCTGAACGCAATTTACCTTCATCAGACTTAAGGTACGTTTTAAAAACAAATCAAGTTCTTCTCAGAGTAGAACAAAATTGAAAGGACAAAAATTGGGAAATAATTTGCCTAACAGGTTCCTTTCATCAGACTTCTCCAGACTTTAAAGATTAAAAAATAGTGGCCTACCACCTGCTTACCAGATAGTTACGGAAGTGTTTACCCTTGTTTCCGCATCTGAGCCACTGCAGACTGCATGAACACTGACTGACTTTTGAGTGCATGTAACATCCAGGAAAGGCAAACCATCCCAATTTTCCACCACAATTGTTTGCAAAAATTAGTAGAAAGAACCGCATTGCCTTTTATAAAAAAATATTAATGAGAACTTCTGAAAAATATTCAATGTAAGGGGGTGTCTATGAGAAATTTTGAAATTTTAACTCCTAAAATTTTTTAAAGGGAAAAAAGAAGTATGAAAATAAACGTTTTGCAAGAAATAATACTTGTGCTAGGTTTTGCCAAAGAGACGCAAACGCTGGGAGGGAGGGCAGAATGCGTAACTGCTCGAAGCTCCTACCAACACAGGCGGGTCTGAGGAAGCCTCTGCCAAGTGTCTTCTAAGAGCCTCGGGCTCCGCACTGGGGGCACGACAGCAAGGGTTTTCCTATAGGGGTCTATGGAGTGGTGTGTGAGACAAACACAGAAGTAAGCAAATAAGCGTAATTTATGGTAAATGATATAAAGGGATTTCAAAAGGTGTTAGATAGATGATAAAAAGAGGAAGAGACTCATACAGAATCTCAAAAAGACTTCTCTGAGCTGTGAGATGAACAAAGTACAAAGCATTTCCATTTAGAACAGACTAAAATGTCTAGTCTCACTCCTTCTATTCAATAATTTATAAGCAGTCTTAGCAAGCGCAATAAGGTAAGAAAAGGAAATAAAAGTTATTAAAAATGGAAAGAATTAAAACTGATAGTATTCATAGATAAGCTGGTTATCTATAGAGCAAACCGAATCTAAGAACTACTAGGATACATAAGTGAGTTTAGCAAGGCCACAAGACATAGGCCATTAGATAAGAATCAATGACATTCTCATAAACTCACATTGCACAATTGTAAAGCAAGTCCATCTGCAATAACATCGAAAAACAATCAACACTTAGGAACAAATAAATAAGAGATATGAAAGACCTTTATGCTGGAAACTACAAAACATTACTGAGAGAAGTTAAAGACGATGTAAAGAAGTGGAAAGATGTACTGAGTTTATGGACAGGAAGCCTCAGCGTTGCTCAGTACTGGAAGGCTCCGATGATAATTCTCCCTGAATTTGATGATCCTTAGATTCAATGCAATCCCTGTGTAATCCCCGCAGGCTTTTTAAAGAAACTGACCTGCTAACACTAGAATGTAAGCGGAAATACAAAAGAAAGTAGAATATCCAAAGCATCTCGAGAGAAAGAAAGTTCAAGAACTTAGACTGCCCCACTTCAAGACTCACGGCACAGCCACAGAAACCAAACAGCGCGGTGCCGGCATGAGACTGATCAGTGGAACAGAAAAGAAAATCCAGAAATGCATCCACACCTACATGGTCAATTTATCTTCAAAAAAAGGCTCCAAAACAATTTACTGGGAAAACAAGTCTTTTCAACAAGTGGTGCTAGAAAAACTTATATCCAAATTTTTCAATGAAAAAAGGAAGACAACCCTTACCTCCCACCTTACAAAGAACTAACACTGATCACAGACGTAAGTGTAAAGGTAAAACTATAGAGCTTCTAGAACATGTATAGGATATCCTCACAGAAAATATTTATTCAGAGGATTTCTTAGGCAGGTTACAGAAAGAAAGGATAAAGTAGATTTTATCAAAATTTAAAACTTCTGCTCATGCGTAGGCACTGTTAAGAAAACAGACCCACCAGAGACTGGGATAAAATATTACAAAACTTACATTGGAAAGAAAAAGCTTTGTATTCAATGTCTATGTATATTTAAAAACCTCTCACAAACATGTGTAGAAGAATGGGTAAAAGACATGTACACTTCACAAGTGAAGAGATACAAATGGCCAGTAAGTACCTGAAACGGGCTCAACGTCGCTGGTCACCATGCGAATGACAACCGGTCACTTTGCGGTGGCCCGGCACAGCCGCCACCTGGCGGGGGAGGTAAGACGCCTGGCGCCGGCAGGTGCGGCCAGAACGCCCACGTGCAGGGAGGCGGCACAGTGCTGTGGGCTCCCCACGCCGCCGACCTGACGGGCAAAGAGGGGGGCGACTGTGCTGGCCGGGGCGACGGGTTCTACCCGCTCGCACGAAGATCGGACGCGGACACTTACAGTAGTTTTACATAAAATATCCGAGAACCGGAAACAACTCGGACGTTTTTCAGTTTGCACACCGCGGTCTACGGAACGCTCTTCGACAGTGTGGGGGAGTGCACTGCCCACACCAGCCCCGTGCACGGCTCTCGCACGCATGACGCGGAGTGAGAGAAACGCGACTCGAAAGGCGACAGACTGGATGACTCCACCCACACGTCCTTCTGGAAGAAAACGGGTCAGGGTTGACGGGGCTGGGCGTGGAGTGCGGTCTGACTACATAGGGGCGCCGGGAAATTTTAGGTGACGAACTGCTCTAAACCTAGATTCTGGGGGCGGTTAGACAACTGTATGCACTTGTCAGAACTCACAGAACTGTACACCCTGAACGGTATCTTTTAACTTATTTAAATTAAACCACGAAAGAAGAGAAATAAGATTCGGTACATAGAGTTGAGCCAATACAAGGCTCAAAAGATGTCCCTGAATAGCAGCCGCCAACTGGGACCTACGATTCCTGGAGGCCGGGGCCTGACCACTCCCGCACGCGGTTCTCTGCGTCTGCAGGGTGTTCTTCAGGAAGCGCTAGTTCCTATGGGAGCTAAAGCCCCTCCCACACAGAGGCATGGCGGGAAATGAATGATGAATGATGACAGTTCTCAGTAAGGCAGAGGTCAAAAACAACTATTTGACGCACCTAGAATACACGATATTCCTTACAAGTGAAAATAAAGGAAATCTTAAAGGATAAACAGAAAAGCAAACTCATAAATAAAGAGAAAAAGCATACCAGCATTAAAACTGAAATCTCCCGCCCGGCTGGTGTAGCTCAGTGGATTGAGCGCGGGCTGGGAACCAGAGGGTCCAGAGGGAACCAATTCCCAGTCGGGGCACATGCCTGGGTTGCGGGCCAGGTCCCCCTGAGGGCCATGTGAGAGGCAACCATACATTGCTCTTTCTCCCTTCCTTCTCCTCTCTCTGAAAATAAATAAAAATAAAATCTTTAAAAAAAAAAAAAAAACTGAAATCTCCCATCGGGTGTCATGTCCCTCCTGGCTGAATATTAGTCACCTAAATTCTCCAATGAGTCCCTTTTCATTTCTTCCAAGTTCCAATAGGAATGAATAAATGTAAATCAAAATGAGTATTTAGCTGCTTGTATGTATCTATTTCATGTAAGCCTTACACATACAGTGGTACCTCGGTACTCGTAGGCTTCAGAACACGTCAAACCTGATACTCAGTAGCATTCTGATGACAAAAAATGTTTCAGCACTAGCACTCGGTGCTTGCTCGCAACTGGCTGCACTTGCTAGAACCTGTGAGCAGACACCACCCCGCAAGAGAAAATGCTTCATCCGTTGCTGCTCGCTCGCCACTCGTCAGAAAGAATTAACAACAGATACCAAGGCACCAGTGCATTTATTTTCATTTGACTATACTTAACAAGCTAGAACCTCCACTTCTTGACTTTAAACTTTACAGAAAAAGAAAATAATAAATGAAATGTAAGTCAGGAATATTATAAATAGTTAGATCTCCTAAAATCCAAGTTACCCATTCCACCCCCCAATTTAAATTCAGCACATACATGCTCAACGAAATACTCTCATATCAACTACTGGGATCATTCATTTAGAGACTGGAGAGATGTGGGGCCCCGAATATTGAGGCTCCCTCAGACAAATGGACAAACGGAAATGAATGGGGCCAAAGAAAAGTCCATGGAACTTTCTAAGCCACTGATTCTTAACTCAAAGGAGAACAACAAGAAAACTGGGACTGGGAAGAAAATGTAAAAATACAGTGGCAAGAAAATCCTACCTTAACTCTTCTAATAGTTGGATTACTTTCGGCTTTTAAAAATACTGTATTATGAAATGATGGAAAAGAAAAAACTTCTAGCTCTGTCATCAGCCTGTGGTCAAAATTTTCACTGTCCACAAACTGACAATTAAAATAAAGTGAGATGTAAATAATTTCTGTGCACAAACTGACAATTAAAATAAAGTGAGATGTAAATAATTTCAAGTGAGATAGAAATATTATTCCATGAGCCACCTGATAGGTATTTCCCAAAGGCTTCCCGCAGAACAATGATTAACACCGGCATTAGGGAAATGAGGGTGTGAGTGTACCACACAGGTCACACATGGCCAGGACACATGTGACGGGTGGGGACTCAAATTTAACCGCAGTTTTAACAAGGAAGGGACAGAATAAGAATCAATCAATACCCATGGGTTCACTCTGTGATCATTCGTGAGGCCATGTGCTCAGGATTAGTGCCCTTTTCTCTATGCACATTTCAATAAAACTTTATTTAAAACAAAAGAGAAGCAATCTACAAGTATCCATGGCATGATATTCTACGTGTAAAATGAAGTTCTCAAAGCAACTGTAATCGGATTCGAAGCCCTGACAGGCAGACATAAAAGGTAAGACCTAACTGCACTGCCTTCGTTAAGTGCCAGATTCGCTATGTAAGAGGGGGAGAGAGAGAAATGCATTATATTTCTTAGATCGCCGCACAGCGAGCTCACTGGGCTCCTGGCCACTCATCCAGTCTCCTTTCCTATTGGTCCTGCATGTTGCTGCCCCAGATGGGATCGTGCTGTTCCAGGCTTTTGACCTTTTCCCCTCGAGTTGCACAGGAGGTTGGGTAAGACCCAGCCTTCTTCATCTGAAGGGCTGTGCACACCACACTCTGCCCACAACCTACCGGCAGCGAAGCACAGCAGGTCCCCCGCCTGCCTGGCACAGCAGGCTGTAAGCACCTGCCACTCAACATGCCAGGAGCCCTCCCTACCTTCACGAGGGGCTCCCCTCTCTAACTGAAACAAATTCTTCCTCTCAGCGCCCACTCTCTTCTCACCTCCACCCGCTTTCTCACAACCACTCACCCGCTTCCACTTCACCTGGTTAACACCCACTCCACCTTCAGGGCTTCAGCCAAGCATCACAAAATGCAGTCAACTTTGAATGACCCCACCGGGCCCGCTGGAGCTCTCTCCCAGACTCCCACAGCCCGGGATTCTCATCACTTCTGTGGCATCACCCCACCACACCGCCATGGTCGCGTTCTATTGTCCAAATGGACAAAACTGTTCAAACTTTTAAAGCATACATGAAAATAATCGAAAGGGAGAAGTTTCCTCCCCACCCTGGCCCCTTGCCTCCCCAGCAGTCGCCACCACCATCAGCCCCAAGGGACCCAGTTACTGGCCCCGGGTCTTTTCCGGGAAGGGGTGGGTGTCATTTCTGGGCCAGGGTTGTTAAGAAATCAGAGTGACATCTTCACCCACTTTCGCCAAGCCAGAGGACCGTGAGTCCTAAGGGGACCGTGAGTCCTAAGGGGCACCAGTGCCACAAGGGGAAAGCCTCAGCACACGGAGGGAGGGAGGGAGGGCTGCCGCCTGAACCACCGGCCCTGCTCCGTTACCTGAGAAAGAAACGCCTTTGTGCAGAGCCGCTGACATTTTGGGTCTCTCTGTTACAGGTGTTTGTTTTTCCTTCTGAGACAACAAAAAGATGAGCACAAACACCAGCTCTTCTTCGCCCCACACTACCCATACCGCCTGCCTCAGCCTTTCTTCCGTAACACCATGCCTAGGAGATAGATCTTCCTGGCCCGTCAGCACTGCGTGGCTGCCTCTCCAGCTGCACGGTGTTCCCTCGTGGAGGGAAGATCATACTTCACATAACTTGTTCCCTAATGGTGAACACTTGCGATGTTGCAAATATTTCGCTTTTACAGAACTGCCCTCTCCATACATCACTTCACATGTGCCCACGCACGTCCGACTCCTCAGAGTGGCACTTCACAGCCAAAGGTCACAGAGACGTTCTGTGATTTTACTGGGCCCGATCCAATCAGCCCCACTGGATCGGGACCTACGTATGCTCCCGCCGGCAAATGGACTGGAGTGCCTGTTCAAACGCACAGCCACGCCAAGTGTGCTACTAAACTGGGGGGGTTTGCCTATCTGAAAGATAAAAAATACAGTATTTTCAGAGTAACTGCAATTTGCGTTCCTCTTGTTTTTTGGGAAAGTTGAAAGTTTTTTCACATGTTCTGGTTCCATGTGTTTTTCCTTTCTCGTGACCTGTGCGCATTTGGCTCCGGGTTACGGGTCTCTGGTTCACAGGTATCTAGGGCCTTTCTGTGCTGGGGTTCGCTGCTCAGGGAGCCTACCCCGCTCCACATCGCCCGCCCCCTCTGCTCAGGTACCTGGCCCCGTCTGGGTGGTCCACGTGCCCATTTCTGGTTCCGTGTCACGTTCCTGGCATTAAGATGCTGGGAACTTCCCCAACAGACGAGATGCTGGGCTTTGGAGCGGACAGCTGGGATTGTGTTGGGAAAGGATACACCTCTTTCCATGTCAATAATAACTACCAGCTGTTTATTCATGGGCTCCGCGAAGGAGACGGCCCGCTGTAATCCCTAGCACGATGGCCGGGACTGAATTGGCTCAATAAACACTTGATAAGTTTCCTAAGGGGAAAATCAATATGGCTTGACACATGGGCACAGGTGGCTGCAGGAAGAAGTGAAGTTGAGGCTGATGGGCACAGAGAGGTGAACAAGTGCTCCAAGGTAGGAAATTTCCATTGAGAGAAGGAAACAATGTGTGTTGAATGCTTTGAAACGCCAAAAAGCCTGCTGGGGAATAGCTTTTACCCCAAGTGGGCAATTGCTTCATAAAAAATTAGAGCTCAGCGTTCAAACCCAGGTCTGAGGAGCTCAGAGCTGCGGCTCTTTCTCCCCAGCACGCATGTCCGGAATTGAGCAAAACCAAATCCGTGCCCCTGTCCCCTCCCCACGGCCCTGTGCAACAACAGGACACCCACACTTGCCCCCGATGGCCCTTTGCATCCTCGTCCCATTCCTTAAGCCGACCTAAAACCGGTCGCTTCAGTGTTGACCCCTGTGCATCACCAGCGCCTGCCTACCACCGGCCCCGAGGATTCCTATTGGATCAGCGGCTTCCGACCTTTTTTACCTTGTGACACACGTACACTAATTACTAAAACTCTGTGGCACACCAAAAATATGTACTCTATTTTTTGCTGATCTGACCAAAGAACAAAAAACTGGTATAATTCTGATTCATTCACACCGGATGATTATTGTCATGCTGGCTGCTGTCAGTTTTTTATCTGACACCCTAAGGAAAAAGAGGTCAGCGTCCCTGACTAAACAGTCAGGTGCTGCATGTTTTAGAAACTCCTGCAGCTCACCGCAAAGTGAAGATGTTATCACAGTGAAAACTAGAACCCGACAGCAGATGTCGGGAGGCAGGGCTGCCACTGCCCACCTGCAGGGACAGGAAGGCCCACATCCGCTGCCGCGGAGCCTCGAGTGACTGGTGGTTGGAGCTGCTTTTCATACTTTAAGTTGAAGTTGAATGAATCTGAAAGGACTGCTTACTAGAGAAATGAAACCGTTTCTATGATCCGATGCCCAAATCTACTTTAACTTACAACCAGCTGATGACAGTCTTCCAAGGCGGTGACGCTCAGGGCCTCGGACCACCTCCCAGAAGTGGGATGTTGCCGTGGACCAGAAAACGCTCCTGCCGGCCTCTGGGCACGGCACGGCGGGACGGGTCTGCAGCGGCCAACACGGTCTGTCCACTCGGAACTGCCGCCCCACCAAGCCCCCTGCTTCCGAGAAGTTCACGCTGCACCCACCCCGGCAGGGCACGGACGTCCACGAGGGCCGTGGTGGAGGTGAGGGAGGGGACACGGGGTGTGGGTCAGCGGGCCACCACTCACCCTGGAATGCTACCATCACACTGAGAAAATCACCACTTGGTGTACAAACATACTCTTAGCACAAAATGCTAAGAGTTGTATAGCAATGACAGTCGAACAGATTTCAGGTTAAGACAGAAAGTCAACAGAAGAAAAGGAGTCCAGTCCTCTGATGTGTGAAACACCAACCCACACGCTGCAGAGTCACTAAGAGGAAATAGCCTCACTGCAGGTAATCTTTGGTCTCAGGGCGTCTGCCCTCCAGTTGGAGAAACAGTGCTAACGGGCACCTGGCCCCAGGATGTTTCCCACGGCAGGTGCCAGACGAGCGCCTCACAGGTGCAGCCGGCACAGGAGACACCGGGCTGCTGAGAGTCAAGCTAATGCAGGAGGGGCGCAGGCCCGAAGCAGGTGAGCCACAGCGGGGGGTGGACGTAAGGTGAGAGAGCAGAACTAAGGCTGGTCATACAAGGCGGTGCCAGGAAAAAAAGACGAGGACAAGAAAAAAAGGCGGCGGCGAGCCTGGGTGACATGAGCAACAGTAATGAATGGAGCTTCAGCCTGCAGTGGGGGTGTAGCACACACACACACAGCGTGGCGACACGGTGTTTTTCAGATGACCTCATCGCAGTTAGAACAGGGCTGGAGAGTGCAAACGAAACTAGGAGCCAGTCCTAGAAAACGTGCGCCAGGCTGGGGTCCAAGTGACATCACCCAGAGGCTGGACTGGGGTGTAACCACAGGTACACACGAAGGTGGTGGCGCTGGAGATGGTCAATGAGAGGGCGTGTGTGACAAGGTCAGACAGGAATCAACAGGCATTGCAGAAACTAAGTACACTATCACCCCCCACCCCAAATGCTGCTCAAGTTCCTGAGCTTTTTTCGCTCACTCCCACATTCATTAGCTAACCTATTAGCTCCTTCACCCAGAACAAACCCCAACCACCCCCTTCTTGGATTTCCACAGCCCGATTCTGATGAAGCCGCCGTTGGCAACCTCCAGGATGGCAGGAAGAGCTTCCTAATTCATTCCCTGCTTCCATAGTCCCACTTTGGACCTGACAATTCATTCACCATGAAGAGGTGGTGATGTTCCAGAAACATTAGTCAGACGTGGAAAAAACCTACCAGAGCTTCTCATCACACTTACAACAGAACCCCAAGTCCTGCCCACCTCTCCCGCTTTATCTTTTCCCCAGTTCTCACTACTTGTGTGTGCTGTCTACCTTGGCCTTCCGGCTGTTTCTGAAACAGACTGTGCTTTTCCTGTCCCCAGCTACTCACGATGCTGTTCCTTCTACGGAGAATGCTGTTCCCTCTCTGCTGAGAATGTTCTTCCGCCTGATCTTCACAGGGATGGCTCTGCTTCTTTCTCAAAATCAATCACTTTCTGCAACCACTTCCTCAAAGAAGCATTCCCTATACAACTAATTTAAGCAATTGCCCAGCTACCGTATTTTGCTATGTAATGCGCTCCCTTGTACAATGAGCACCCATGTTTTTGAGCGCATTATGCACGGGATTATTATACTCATTATTATACCCATGGTATGCATCCATTATACCTGTGTATTATATCTGTGCATACCTGTGCATAATGAGAACCCTTATTTTTCCCTCAAAAATTTGGGCAAAAAAAGCGTGTGCTGTTATACATGGCAAAATACAGTAGTTTTTTTATTGTCATGTGCTTGTCATTATCCAGTGACAGCCACACCACCTGGAAGTCAGGTGACCTCCACGCGCCAGCCACGGTTAGTGCCCCCTAAACGCCGGCTCTGTTGTCCACCAACAAGATGCATGGTTTTAGTCAATTCACTCTGCGCTCATGCTCCTTAAGCTTGCTGATCAACGAAACTAAGGGTCTGCGATAGAAAGAATCTAATATATCATTTAAGCCTAATATTCCATGGTTTCATGAATTCAACTGCGACTGAGATTTATTTCAGTTTTCTTCCATTAAAAAATGTTTTTGATTATAGCTGACACAGAGCATTCTATGAGTTCTCCTTCCCCTTTCTGCCCAGCCGCCCACACTCCTCCCCTCTGCCAACCGCCAACCTGTTCTCTGTATCTAAGTCTGTTTCCGTTTTGTTTCTTCGTTTGTTCTGGTGTTTTAGATTCCACGTGTAAGTGAAGTCATCTGGTGCTTGTCTTTCTCTATGCAACACATTTCACTCAACATGTCCTCTAGGTCCTTCATGCTGTCACAAGTGGCATAACATTCCTTTTTACGACTGCAGAGTATTCCATTGCATACACGCACCAAATCTTCTTCACCCATCATCTATCGATGGACACCTGGGTTGGTTCCGTATCTTGGCTACTATAAGTGATGCTGCAGTGAACATAGGGGTGCGTACGTGTGCTCAGTTTTGGTTTCATTCTTTTTTGCTGTTGCTCTTCTACTATTCTGACAGGCAAAGAAAGGGGAAAGAGATAAAGGAAAGAAATGGAAGCGTGAAAGAAGAAAGGTAGAAAGGAGGAGGGAAAGAGAGAAGGGGGAGGGAGAGAGAAGGTGAGGGTTTCTACAGAACCACTTCTGGGAAATTAATCACCCTTTGTCCCAGCAACAGTAGCTGTTTCAGGAAAAAACCAACCACTTCACGCTTGAAAGTTCCTACACTAGAGTTCAGTTAACCTGAACTCCACGGCTGCCCCAGAAGACACTTATCTGGGAGGCAGGAAAGGCCTCCTCATTAGTGAGGTGAGTCAGCGTGGTGACTGAGGGCCTGAGCCCTGGAGCATGGCGGGTCCCTGCTCAGCATGGTCAAGTCTAGTGCAGGCCACCACAGTCGGCAAGACACCTGACAGGTCACTTCACCTCCGAGTGGCGGTCCTCCAACCCGTAAGGTGGGGCAACCAGTGACCTCTGGGCAGGGTTATTCTGGAGACTCAGTGATGTGCACACACAGGGCACTGACCACGTAAGGGCTTGGTGACGCCACCCTCATCCTTCAGACAGCCCCACACAGACGGGCTCAGAGCTCCCCTCCTTAGATCCATCCCCCTGCGCGGCGGGTAGGCTGGAAACCGATCGCCATCCTTGCGCCCCTTCACGGAGCTGTAACAGCGGTGGTGTGTCTAGGGTTTCACAGGCGGTCCCAGTTTTACATAGTTAACCCGTTTTCCCGTCAAGAGCCTAATGTTTTATTTCAAAAATAAGACTATGCTTCAGGGTATGATCGAGTAACAAGGGCCGTGCTTAACCTCTCACCGTGTCAACCAGAACACTCTGCAAACTATATGAAAAAACTGTTTTCGGGCGCAGAAAGCAGAAGGACCGTGGGAGAAGAGCAACAGACTAGAGGGCCCCGGGATGGGCCAGCTCTTCACCTAGAGGTACCTGCTGAAAGCTGGTGCTGGGAGGGGCCAAGCAGACCACAGCGGCTTTGCTGAGGCACAGGCACCAGGAAACACCAAAAAAAAAAATAAGTAAATGAAATGAAGAGCTGCAGCTAATGAGCCAGTAGTGATGAGAATATAACATAAGAAGACAGGAAGAGAAAAAGCCACAAGGAAACAACAGGAGGCTGTGAGACTTAAACCCCTCTACACTGGTCACTAGTCCACTGTAAATGGTCTAAAGAGTCCAATGAAGAGTTAGAAAACAGATGTACCAGCAAACACTAATACCAAAAATGCTGGAGTGATTCTACCAATACCAGACAAAGCCGACGTCCGAAAAATGTCACCAGGATAAAGGACTTTTCGTGATGGTAAAGGGGTCAATCCATCAGGATGACGCAACAATCGTATGCGCGCCTGTCACAGGAGATCCGGCAACTCCTGGGTCTGGTACGCACCAGGAGAAGTGGCAGGGCACGCTCCCAAGGCTGTGTGAAAATGCCCGTGGCAGCACTGTTGATAATGCCCCAAATCTGAACCACCCCAACATCCATGAACAAGTGAGTCGTGTTAAGTCAACACCATGGACCACTAGTCCGCAACAAAAGAAACAGAATCCCTACACAATGAACCCCGCGATGGGCATTGTGCTGAGGCCAGTAAGCCAGACGCAGATGAGTGCACACTGTCTGATCCTGTTTACTATATGAGGTTCCAGAAAAGCCAGGAGTAACCTGCTGGGACTCACAGCAGACCAGCGGGTGCCTGGGGCTGAGCAGGCCAAACACAAAGGGCTGAGAATGCCCCTTTTGAGGTGATGGAAACGGTCTGGGTACGGCCATGCAGTGTGACGCGGTGGGCACTTTTGTCAAAACTCGACCTCTGTACCACAATGGATGCCTATTGTTGCATGCATTTATACCTCCATAAAATTGTTCTTCAAAAACCAGAACACCTTGTACAGCATATTAATCAATAAACAAACCAACCCAAAAGTAACAACTGAATTCTTACATGTGTGGCGTCTCACCAGGAGGGAGGCAGGTGCCTTCTGAAACCCACACACTGAAAAGCAACAATGGGAGCGAAGGGCCCAAATCGATGGTCCCAGGAGCTATTTCTGGGTCAGTTCTTTTCCATCGCCGATCCTGAATCCACTTGTTGGTTTAAGAGTAGAAGCCACAAAACAAAACTAATTTCAATCTTGTTAAATAGTCATAAATTATATGATCAGCAAATGGAGTCCTAAAGAGCAAACTTTGAAGACTAACAGTAATTTTTTAAAGTTACAGTGAAAATTTCAATAATAAAAAAAAAAAAAGATTTCTCAGTGGATTGAGCACAGGCCTGCAAACCAAAGCATTGCCGGCAGTTTGATTCCCAGTCAGGGCACATGCCTGGGTTGCAGGCCAGGCTAGAGGCAACCATACACTGATGTTTCACTCCCTCTCTTTCTCCCTCCCTTCCCCATCTCTCTAAAAATAAATAAATAAAATCTTTAAAAAATATATTTTAAAAAATCTTTCAAAAAAAAAAAACAAGATTTCTTTAGTGAATAAGTGCATCTTACAAGGTAAGAGTACTTGCTTCTTTAAGAGGCTGCCCTAGTTTCCCTCTTTGTGCTCCACTGTTTTAAACAGTCTTTTTGAGGGGCTCAACAGCTCTCCCTGCCCTACCTTTTTTAAAAAATTATTTTATTGATTAAGCTATTAATGTTGTCCCATTTCCCCCCCTTTATTCCCCTCCTCCCTACATGCCCCCCCACGTCCCCCCCTTTAGTTCTTGTCCATGGGTCATACACATAAGTTCTTTGGCTTCTACATTTCCTATACTATTCTTAACCTCCCCCTGTCTGTTTTCTACCTACCATTTATGCTACTTATTCTCTGCACCTTTTACCCCTTCTCTCCCCCTCCCACTCCCCTGTTGATAACCCTCCGTGTCTTAGATAAATCTCTTTAACATTTCATATAATAAAGACTGGGTAATGATGAACTCCTTGAACTTGACCTTCTCTGAGAAGCGCTTTATCTGCCCTTCCATTCTAAATGAAAGTTTTGCTGGATAGAGTAATCCTGGATGCAGGTCCTTGCCTTTCATGACTTAGAATACTTCTTTCCAGCCCCTTCTTGCCTGCAAGGTCTCTTTTGAGAAATCAGCTGACAGTCTTATAGGAACTCCTTTGTGGGTAACTGTCCCCTTTTCTCTTGCTGCTTCTAAGACTCTCTCCTTATTTTTAATCTTGGGTAATGTCATTATGATGTGTTTTGGTGTGTTCCTCTTTGGGTCCAACTTCTTTGGGACTCTCTGAGCTTCCTGGACTTCCTGAAAATCTATTTCCTTCACCAGCTTGGGGAAGTTCTCCTTCATTATTTGTTCAAATAAGTTTTCAGTCCCTCGGTCTCCCTCTTCTCCTTCTGGTACCCCCATTACTCGGATGTTGGGACGTTTAAAGATGTCCTGGAGGTTCCTAAGCCTCTCCTCAGTTTTTTGAATTCTTGTTTCTTCATTCTTTTCTGGTTGGATGTTTTTTTTCTTTCTGCTGGTCCACTCCGTTGATTTGAGTCCCAGTTTCCTTCCCATCCCTATTGGTTCCCTGCACATCTCCCCTCATTTCAGTTAGCATATCCTTCATGTTTTCATCTAATTTGCAACCAAACTCAACCAATTCTGTGAGCATCCTGATTACCAGTGTTTTGAACTGTGCATCTGATAGGTTGGCTATCTCTTCGTGGCTTAGTTGTATTTTTTCTGGAGTTTTGATCTGTTCTTTCATTTGGGCTTCTTTTTTTTCCCCTCCTATCTGGGCAGCATTTCTATTAGGAATCCCAAGCTGAAACTGCGCAGAATCTGTGTCCCTAATTTCTCTAGGCTGAAAATCCAATTAGCTGTGCTTAGTCAAGTGTTCATCTCTGCTATCTGAAAGTTTAAATGGATCTTTAACTTCTTCCCTCACTAAGTCTCCACAAAGACCTGGATAATTGATACAGAATTGAATGGTGCCCCAAGGTTTTTCTTCTCCTTGCTGGTGGGTTGCCCTCAGCTAGAAACAGTTCTCCAGGGAAGACATGGTGGGAACCTGGCTCTGGGCTATGGATCAGGGGAGCCTATGCCAGGGGGAAAGCCCTGCAGGGGACGGAAACCAGTACAGCCCCACAAAGGTGGAAACAAAAGGGAAACAGAGACTGATGGGCGGAAGCTGGCTCAAGGGCAGGGTTTTTCTCCCTGGGCCCAAGTATAAGAGGGCTCAATTTACGATAATTTAATTCCAGCCTTGGAGTTGGAAGCTGCAGTTATAAATATTTGCAGGTTTTAAAAAACAGTCCAAGCAGATAAACTATTAAATTCGATAAATTATAAAATAGATTGGAACTGACAAAAAAGTAACCGTAACATGTTTTATTCTGAGTCTTTTGTGTTTTTCAGTATTTCTTTGGTCTTGTATAATTAACAATGTTTATTAATATGTACCTATAACATTTGTGTCTACCTTTATTTCTTTATTTCTAAAGGGACAGCTCAGAAATGTTTTTTAAAAGGACTTCTGATGCAATGTCTGTTTTTCCAATGTATGACTTTACACAGAAACACATTTTTTGTTGTCAAAGCCCCTGGCAAGTACATCTCTTATGTCTTAACCCCAAATGCCAAAAATAAGTTATGCATCCTTTCTACATAAATGTCCTTTGAAGTGATGCAAATATGTTTGAGACCAACATTAAAAAATACTTAAGAAATCAAAGTGGAAGTAAAAATTAAAAAGAAAAGGCACCAGACTGGAAAGAAAAGAGTCACACTGTTTCTATTTGGAGAGAGGACCCTGCACATGGAGAATCCTAAGGAATTCACACACACAGGCGCACGCGCGCGCACACACACACACACACTTACTAGAACCTATAAACTAGTGCAGCAAGGCAGTAGGATGCAGAAGCCCATTCTATCTCCATGTACTAGCAGTGACCCACCAAAAATGACGTTAAGTAAACAATCTCATTCACGATAGCGTTAAAAATACTAGGGAGTAAATCTGACAAGAAGGCCGAAAACTCCAAAGCACTGCCGAGGTAAATTAAAGGTGACTTAAATAAATGTAGAGACATTTCATTGTTGTGGACTGAAAGACTTAATATCGTTAAAATGGCAATTCTCTCCAAATTAATCTATAGAATCAACACAATTCCTATCAAAATCCCCCAATTCTTTTTTTACAGGAATTGAAAAACTGATGCTAAAATTCATGTAGAAATATAAAGGCCCCAGAACAGCAAAAAAGCTATTTGTATTTTAAGAAAGAACGAAGCGGGAGGCTTTTTATTTCTCAATGTCAAAACTTACTACGAAGCCGCAATAACCAACACACTGTCAGATTAATTGAACAAGAGTGAGAGCCCAGAACTAAGTCCTCACATTTACGGTCCATTAATTCTCGGCAAAGGTACAGAGACAATCAGTGGTGAAAGGAAACATTTTTCAATAAATGGCTTTCAGACAACTGGATATCCTCATGCAAAAAAGGGTCAATTTAGACCGTGACTTCACACCATACACAAAAATTAACTAAAAAATCAAACAAAGACCTACATGTAAGGCTAAAAATGGTATAACTTCTAGGAGAAAATCCCTGGATTTTAGTTAGGCAAACAGCTCTTCTATCTGACCCCAAAGTATGATTCATAAAATATATACATAGAAACTCCACTTCATCAAAATTAAAACTTTCTGTACTTCAAAAGTCACCATGAAGAAAATGAAAGAAAAAAAATAACCCACAAACTGGGAGAAAATACTTGTAAATGATACATATGATAAATAACATAAAGACAATCAATTTCTTAAATGGGCAAAAGAGCTAAGCAGACATTTCACCTAAGAAGATGTGCGAATGGCGAATCGGCACAGACACGTCCGATATCACTGAGCGTTAGGGAGACGCAGATCAAGGTCACACCGAGATGGGCAGTGCTCCGCCCACGAGAGAGCTGTGAGCCGCAGGACAGACAGCAGCACGTGCCGACATCACTCTGGCAAACCTGGGACTCTCGTAGAGGGATGGTGAGAAAGTAAGACAGTACAGTCACTTTGAAAACAACTAGTAATTTTTTAATAAGTTAACCATGAATCTCCCATACAACCCCGCAAGTCCCACTCCCCAGTTACATATCCAAGGGAACTGAAAACACACACGTACGCACTTCAACACGAAGGTTCACACAACATCGTTCGCAACAGACTCAAAGTGAGGACAATCCAAGAGTCCATCAACTGGCGAATGGATTAAAAAAATGTGGTCTAGCCCTGGCTGGTGTGGCTCAGCGGATTGGGCACTGGCCTGCGAACCAAAGGGTCGCTGGTTCGATTTCCAGTCAGGGCATGTGTCTGGGTTGCGGGCCAGGTCTCCAGTGGGAGGGTATGTGAGAGGCAACCACACATTGATGTTTCTGTCCCTCTCTTCCCCTCCGTCCCCTCTGTCTAAAAATAAATAAATAAATAATCTTTCAAAAATATGTGGTCTATCCACATAATGGAATACTACTCAGGAGCAAGAGAATGAAGCACTGGTTACACCCAAAACCTCTAAAACCTTACACTGAGTTAAAGAAGCCGGATGCGAAAGACTGCAGTCTGCATACGGGAAGACCCCACTTACAGGAAAGGTTCAGAAAAGGCACGTGACCGAGAAGACTGGAAGCAAGACTAATGGCTGCCGGGAGCTGGGGTGGAAACGAAGAGCAGCTACAGAAGGGCTCACGGGTCTCTTTAAGGCACGGAAATGGCTTACAATTGGAGTGTGTGGTGACGGTTGCAACGCTACAATTTACTAAAACTCATCAAAGTGCAGCTCATCAAATTATAACTTACAATGAGCAACTTTTATGGCATGTGATATCATACCTCAATAAAGCTGTTTTTTTTTTAAGTGAAAATTGCAGAAGTTTTGTTTTGACCAAAATCATGTTTTAGATACAAATATCATTTCATGCCAGTTCAAAAAGATTAATTTTGAACCTCTGCGTCGAGCTCTGCAGTCAGTGTTATACAGTGAAATGTCTTCTGTGGCGAAATGCAATATAATATTACATTAACTATGATGTTCTTCATACAGAAGATTAACATTTGCATAACTTATGAATTAAGTATCTATTTTGGAGTCTCTTCATAATCAGGAACATCCTCCTCTAATGGGGATGGGTACGCAGACAGAGAAGCTAAATAGATTGTCGACAGACAGATGGAATTTATCAAATGCCATGTGCCTCGCTTGCATATGATGAAACTGTCATTTCAATATATATTACAGAAGAAAATTGTAACAAAATTATCGTAGCCATTACTGACAAATCGATTTTACTGTCTATTCAATAACCAGCATCCCTTTAAAACCATTCTTTCAATGAGCCAAAGCAAGAATGTTGTTTCATTATCTAAATGTGTAAATTTTACTGACAGCAAATTAGGAATCAGCTTAATTAATAAACATTAAGACATATAATTTCTGTGTAAGAATGAGGAGGATAAAAGCAGCTCTTTTATTCTGAAAATCGGCAATTAAAGACAAAGAAGTAAGCATCTATCCTGCTGTATTAGTTTTCCGTTGCCACACAGTAAATTCCCACAAACTCAGTGACGACACCCCTTCTTTATCTCCAAGTCCAGCTGGGCTCCTTCGGATTCTCTGCTTAGGGTCTCCCGAGGCCAAGAGCAAGGTGTTGGCAAGCTGGGTTCTTATCTAGAACTTCGGAGGGGGGGGGGGGATCTGCTCCCAAACTCATTCAAGTTGTTGGCAGAATTCAGTTTCTATGACTGTAAGGCTGATGCCCGTTTCCTTGCTGCCTGTCAGCAAGGGATCACTCTCAGCTCCCGGAAGTCACCCCCACATTGCCTCTCGTGGGCTCCCATCCATCTGCAAAGCCCATGACAGCGCGCAGAGATCTCTCGCACAGTCAGCCTTTCTGACTGCCTCTTCTGCCACCAGCCTGAGGAAATTCTCTGCCGGAGCGAGGAGAGGAAGCCCACCCGGGCCACACCCTTCATTACAGCTGCAAAATCACTGGAAGTAGTGATGCCGGGAGGCGACTGTCGCTGGGGTCGTCTTAGAATTCTTCCAACCACACCTGCCTTCCCCACATGAACTAAATTTAAAGGCAGCTGAATAGTTAGTTTTACTTCATGAGTACAAGGAACAAATGTGGAAGGAAGAGAGCAGGACTAGAAAAGTCACCACTCCGCAACTCCCTAGTAACTGTTTTAGACACAGATCGTCGATGAAAAAGGAATAAACAGCAGACGACAGCTTCATGAGGAACCTGACAGCTGAGCACACCTGAGCTCTCTCAGAGTGACACCTACGTGCAGCGTCCCTCCTGCTGGAAAGTGCACGGTCGCACCTGTGAAGGACTCTCGCCAAAAAGGTCAACCCTCAATATAACCAAGCTGTCCAAGCTCACTCTCCATGCGCAGGAAACAAAGGGCATGCAGCTGTGAGCTGAACGATGCCATGAAGAAGCAAACAGAAAAATCCTGAACGTGGCACAGCCTATGACACAAGTGGCCCAGGCTCTCAATGAGTCGCCTCTCTGTGTGGGAGGAGGGGGTGCCTGCTGCTGATTAAAAGAGAATTATTAATGACAATGATACGAGAACACTATTTGGATCCTGATTCAAACAAACCAGGAAAAAGGCATTTTAATCAAAAAGCTGAATATAAACTCAGTATTAGAGTCTACTAAGACCCACCACAAATTTTCATTGGTTGGGAGAGAGGAAGGCACCGGTTGTATAAGAAAACATGCGCATTCCTTAGAGATGCATAAGGGCTGCGATACTCTCAGGAGTTCACTAATTGCTTTAAAGTATTTCAGCAACCAAGAAAGGAGGGGATGAGCAAAGCAAGTGTCGCAAAGTGTTGAAAAACACTGAACCTGGGTGATACATGTTTAGGGGTTTGTTATTCTAGTCCTCATTTGAGTATGATAAAAATTTTACAACAAACGATTTTATTTGAGAGCTTTCACTCATTGAGCAGCTGCCAAGAACAACTCATTGTGTCGAGGGCTCTGCAAACATTTCCTGCTGAATCCTCACAACAGCCTTATGAAGTAGCCACGGTCATGTCCCTACTTTTACAGATAAGAAAACTAATGAAATGACAACCACTTCGGGGTGTAGCCAACAGGTCTGCCCATCACCCAGACCCTCAGCACAGCCTCAGAGGCCAAGGAAATGAAAGGTCCCGCTTTTTTCATTTCACTAAACATTTTTACAAGCTGGCTAGAGCTCTCGTTGAAAGCTGAATTCTGCACTAACCATCAGCAGGGGGCTCTTGGTGGGGTGGGAAGTGAGAAAAAGAGTTGATGGGCAGAGGGGACAGAGGGTGAAAGAGACACAGAGAACCACAGAAAAGCCACAGGTGTAGCGCAGAAGTCAACAAGGTGGCCACACGTGGAGAGGACGGGGCAGACAGAACAAAGGAGAGAGACAAAGGGAGGAGGCAGCTGCTGAAACAGGGATCCAGGCCTAGACAGGAAGGGTGCTTCTTTCCCCTCTCGGCCCTTCTTCCCCTCCTCCCCAACCCCTCACGCCAGCTAGAACACAAGCATGCCACAGAACAACGGAGGGCCCAGACAGATGAGCGCGGGACACGTTAAATACGCAGCTACGTCAAAACAGAACTACAGGTTTCTGTCAGGCCATTTACCTTGTCCTCCCTCCCTCCCTCCCTCCCCACCCCGCCCCCAATCAGTCGCTGTTCTTTATGAGCTTCCAAATGTATGCTTAGCTCCTCCTGGCCAGCTCCAAGCTCACAAATCAGAAGGAAGGGAAGAAGGAATTATTTATTTAAATGATGTTTTAATTTTTTAACAGCTGAGTCGGGATAAAATTCACAGACCATCAGTGTCCTGCGAAGGAGGTCTGGGGGAAGAACCGGAGTGGCTGAAACTAGGGTCCAAGGCCACATTAATGCCATTAGCACTCAGAACAAAGGTTCCGGCAGTCTGTCAGGTGAAGCTTTAACCCAAACAACAGAAAGGTCATGTCTGGGGGGGAGGCTGCATGTGTGTGGGGGGATGGCAAGCAGGAAAAGGGGCTGCAGAAGGGAGAGCGAGGAGCAGCGAACATAAGGGAGAAAGAATCCTCCACGTGTTTCAGAAAGCGGAGTGAGAGCGGCAGGGAGGCAGGTCTGTCACCACCTACCAGGACGTCTTCATCACAGGGACCCACCCGCACAAACTGCAGGTTGAAAAGTCCCTTCCACCCACAGCAGCAGTACTCACGGCAGCCGAGAGGCGGAAACAACCCAGTACCCAGCAATGCGTGAGCGGACAGACAGACGCGGCATGTCCGCACACTGGAATATTATCAAGCATCAAAGGCAATGAAGCCCTAACTCCTGCGCCACACAACACGGGGAACCTTCCGCACGTTACGCTGCGCGCCCTGCGAACAGCCACACGCTGCAGGATGCCATTCACTCAGAACGTCCCATCCAGGCAAATCCACGGGGGCAGAAACCGCTCAGTGGTCTCCAGGGGCTGGGGGGCGGGGGAGACCGGGGAGAGACAGCCAATGGGCGCGGCGTTTCTTCGGAGGGTGCTGCAGACGTTCCAAAACCAGAGTGTGGTTGGCGGCCACTGCGCGGCTCTGCGAGCACACTGGAAAAATCACTGAACTGCGTGCAGTGGGCGAAGTTTACACTATGTATGCGATGTCTGAATATCGTCTTTAATTTAAAATGTTATCAAAAATAAATGTTTATAAATAGAAATAAACTTTAAGAATGTAAGTTTTTACATTTTTACTCTAAAACATTTTAATTTTAATGAACAATTAATTTCTTTTCTCCCTTTCCTCTCAAAGATATAGTGCTTCTCTCTCGTTGCCACAAGTTTATTTACTTATTTATTTGTTTATTTAGGTACAAGGTCAGAGGCAGAGGAGAGCATTTCCATATCGATGACAATAAACCAAACACCATGAAAACAATGAGAAGCATCAATAAAAAATGAGATGAAAGCCACACCCTTTGAACCAAATGCTGAAGATGAGGACAGCTCTGTTCGGTGAAGGCCCATGAGCTTCCCACACACTGTCCTCAGAGCACAGAAAGGCTGCACTTCGCCCAGATCACGCGACTCACCTTCCCACCCCATGTTTCATGGGTTATCACAGAAGCAAGGTCTACTGAAGGTCACCACGAGGGACTGGCTAACTTCTGCAAAGTAGGTACAAATTGGTTTACAAAAACCCAAAGACTTTCTGCCCTGGTTTCTACTTTATTTGACAAAAAAAGAGCATCATAACTCTTTCTGGAAATAAACCTATCCAGTTCTCACCAGGTGACCTTCTACAGCACATTTTATGCTCCTTGTTTCCTTCCCAATGGCCTTCAAAAATGACCAGAGGAGAGAACTGTGAGCAGGACAAGTCGCTTCCCCAACCCGAGTCCGCACCGCCCCACCTGTGTGTGGAGGGGCAACCCGAATTATCTTTAAGAACAGTCAGTGTCACCCTGGCTGGTGTGGCTCAGTAGCTTGCGCACCAGCCTGAGAACCAAAGGGTTGCTGGTTCGATTCCCAGTCAGGGCACATGCCTGGGTTGAGGGCCAGGTCCCCAGTGGGGGGCACGTGAGAGGCAACCACACATTGATTTTTCTCTTCCTCTCTTTCTCCCTCCCTTCCCCCTCTCTGAAAATAAATAAATAAAATCTAAAAAAAAAAAAGCCCGTGTCCAAGGGGTCAGTCTGTGTTCATGAGTCATGGGAACAGAACTGAATGCAGAATTAAGAGTTCCAGGAAACTGTAGTAAGACCTTAGTTTCTTGAAATTAATTTCTTCCAGTAGTAAAATAATTTAAAAACTGAGACTCAGTTCCTCAACAAACCTTATCTGAATAACTGTGGGAGGCAAACAAGTTGTGAAGAATGGAAAAGAGCACCCTATTCTCTCGTATTCTGCTCTGCGGATTTCATGTAAAGACCCCAGAACTATCTGTCTCTCACATCTCTATAGGCAGATTAACGATACAGCCAGCTGGCAGGCCAAATGGCTGAGTCCACCCTGGCTGAGAATAAAACACTGCTTTGGAAATTTCTGGACAGCAGGAACTGATTTTGGGAAACGGGGGGAAAACGTATGTAGAGTACAGCTTCTACCTAAGCTGGCTGACAGTGTCACCTCTAAATAACCTGCCGGCCTTTCAGAAGGCAGGTGAGAACAGGGCTCATTTCCTCATTGGCCCTGAAACTCCACATGGAAGCAACTCCTGTTCAGTCCTAGTTTCTCTGGGCACTAACTGTGGGAGCCACAGTGCATCCTACCCAACCACACATCTGCACGCGCCAGGGCCAGCATCTGCCAGAGCTGGGCACCACCGGAGAGAGATGGGTCCTTGACCTCTATGTAAACAACAGGGGGAGTCCTGGTGACCTGCTGGGCACAGACTCGAGTGGGGCCACAGGATAAATGTAACCGATGTGGAACTGGTAAGAATGAACAGCACACAAAACCCATAACCCACAAAAACTGCCAAGATCAAGTAATCCCGCCCCACACTTCGGAAGAAGACAACCAACCGCAAGAGCGGGGTAATGCCTGTGAAGGCACAACTCCCTGTGGTCCCAGAAAGTACCAGGGCCCTGAGAGAGGCTGAGGATCCCAGAGGTGCGTCCAAACAGAGAGAGCTTGTTTCTGGGTACCAGGTCCCCGATTTGGGCAACCTCCCAAACTGCCTTTAAACCTCGACTCAGACTAGTCAGTTTCCCACTAGTTTATTCACAAGGTACATTACTAAGAACATAAGTAATCATTAAGTACCTGACTGATTACATGGAATTTCCTGTTCACAGCTGGAAGTAGAAAGCGTATGAAGCACCGGGGGCAGCAGGTATACGTTACTACAGGGTCCCTCGATACCACTACTGAAGTTACAGCGTGCTAAGTGAATAAGCAGGACTTACCGATTTTCTGATTGAAAATCTTGTCAAAGGTTATTTCGTTTCTCTCCGCAAGATACTTCTGCATCACGCTCCGGATACTAGAAGAGAAAAGTGACACAGGTTTAACCATCACGGCCTGTGCCATGCACAACCACCACCAGATGGAAAATGCACGATGTCTGTGGGGTCTCGAGGACACCGGCTTGACGAGAGACCCTCTTGCAGACGCCCTCGACTGCGGGGCTGGTGGGCTCGCCGACGGGCTGGGCACGTCGCAGCGCCAGCCGTCGCCCTCTCCTGCCCCTCAGGGCCAACCTTCCGTGTCGACTGGCCTCCAAAATCTAACTTAAGGATTTGGGGACTGTGCATCACCGACACCACGGCTTTCCAAAACATGCACAAGTGTGCGTGCGCACACACGACAAAGTCTGCTCATTGATCGACGAGTTTCTTTTCAGAACAAAAGCTAAAGTTCTGTGGATATATGATTAATATTTTTAAAGATCGCATTTCTGCACATCAATAAAAAAAATACATAATTAGAAGAATGCTTTCACTTTCGATAAACTAAAAAACATCAAGTACCTTGAATGAATCTAAAATATCTGAACCTTACAGGGAAAACTACAAATTGTACTGAAAGACATTAATGAAGATCTTAATAAGTAAAAAGATACACCAGTTATGAACAAAAAGATTTAATATTGTAAAAATTCAAAGCCTACCCAAGTTTATCTATAAAATCAATACGGTCACCATCAATATTCTAACAGGCTTTCTCATGAAACATAGAAACAGGGAAGCTCTATAAAATGTACACAAAACAGGCTCATGAATATCCAAAACATTTCTGAAGAAAGTGAATGACGATAACAGGGCTTATTATGAGGCTAAAAGGATTAAGGTGGGATAAGCGATTTGATCGATGACATGGAAGAGACCGCACACAAACAGACCCACACACCCATGCAACTCGGATATGTAACAGAAGGAACAAGGCAGAAAAACGGGGAAGGGGGGATTATTCAGTAAGTGACCTCTAAAAGTGATTATCCAAATAGAAAGTGTAGAAATCGAATCTCCATCATCCACTGATGGGCATCGATTTGGCATTTTTTTTTTAACTTTTTAAAACAAACTAATACAGGTATAATTTACATATAATTAAATGGATATTTAAGTGCACCATTAAATGAATTTTCACATGTAACTAGTATCCTAATCAAGATATCAAATATTTCTATCACCCCAAAGGATGCCCCTTTCAATCGATCTCCCCAAACTCTAGGATCCGGGCAACTACCAATCTCCTTTCTGCTAATACAGGTTACTTGCTCCAGTACGAGCATTTTACACAAACAAAATCATACAACACGATGTCTTTTCTGTCTGGCTCCTCTCACTTGGTGTGAGCAAGCTGCACCCATACTGTTGAATGCAGAAGCACTCAGTTTGTTTGCTCTGTGGAGCCGTGTATCGTTGCATTCCGCCATTTGTTTCCCCATTCGTCTGCTGACAGACATGCGGGCTGTCTTTAGTTTGGGGCTACCATGGACAAAGCTGCTTTAAATATTTGTGTGTGAGTCTCTTTTACGAGCACGTGTTTTCATTTGTCATTGGTAAATACCTAGAAGTGAAATTGTTGGCCATGTGGTAAATTATACTTAACATTATGAAAAAGTGCTGCGCTACATTCCAAACTGGTTGCACACTGCTATTATATCCCCACCACCGATGGATGAAGTTCCCGTGGCTCCACATCCCTTGCCAAGACTTCGGCTGTCAGTCTTTTTAATTTGAGCCACTCTGTTGGGGGTGCAGTAGCATCTTATATGGACTTGTAGTTGAGTTTGCGTTTCCCTAATGAGTAACGATGTTGAGAATGTCTGAGCACGATTATCGCAGTGTGGATATCTTCTTTTTTGAGGTGTGTTGTGAAATCTTTTGCCTATCTTTTCGCTGAGTTGTTTGTATTAACGGAGTCAGTTGTAGAGTTTCCTTATATAGCCTGGAAACAAGTCCTGGGTCAGCTTATGAGATAACAGTATTTTCTCCCAGTCCACACGCTGCGTCTTTCTTTTCTTCATAAAGTTCTTCTAAGACGAGAAGTATTAGCTGATGAGTTCCAGTTTACTGAATTCTTTTTCTGGTGGACAGTCTGTGCTAAGAAATCTTTCACGTCCCAAGGTCATGAAGACTTCAACCTACATTTTCCTTTAGAAATTTTAAAGTTTCAGCTTTTGTGTTCAGGTCTAAGATCCCAATTTTTGTGTATGATACAAGGTAAGACTGAGGTTCTTTTTTCCCTTATAACATAATACCAAATTGCTCTGGTATCACTGTTGAAAAAATTACTCCTTCTTCAATGAGTTATCCTAGCATCTGTGCAGATTCCACATGGCATGCGCGTAGGTCTGTCCTTGAACTACCCTGTGGCACTGACCAATATTTCTGTCCCTACACAAATACTGTATTGTCTTGTGTGTTATAGCTTTATAGCAAATCTTGCAATCAGGTGACCCAAGGCTTCCAACTTTGTCTTACTGCTTTTGTTTTGTTTTGCTTTTTCTGGGGTAGTTTTTTTCTCTCTCTCCTAGGTTCTTTGCATTTCCATGTAAGTTTTTTAAATCGCCATGAAAATTTCTTCCCAGAAAAAGCTTGCTGGGGCTTGACTGGGATTGTGTTGAATCTATGTGTCAATTTGGGGGAATTAACCTCTTAAAAATATCACATATATAATCCATAAATATGACATATTTTTCCATTTATCTGGGTCTCCTTTAATTCCTCTTATCAATATCTTATAGCTTTCAATATAGAAGACTTGTCCTTTTCTCATGATAATTTTCTCTGGTTTGGGATCAGGAAAACATGATTCATGAAATGATATGGGAATTTTTCCTCTCTCCTTTATTTTCTGAAAGAGTTGGTGTAAGATTCTATTACTTCTTCCTTAAATGCTGAAAGGAACACATCAGTGAAGCCATTTGAGCCTAGAATTTTCTTTGTGGGAAAGTTTTAAATTAAAAATTCCATTTCTTCCATAGATATGGGATTATTACTATTTTCTATTGCCTCTTGATTAGCGTTGATAACTTGTGTCTTTTATGGAATTTGTCCATTTCATCCAACTTGCCGAATGGACTTCAAAATAACTAAAATGAGTAAAAGAAGCTAGATCTGAGAGAGAGAACGGGAACATAGTCTCTGATTACAAAGGGGCAGGGAGCAACTGGAGCAAACACCGGGGCATGATGCACGCAGTAAAATTTAAAGTATCTGTATTTGGTCTTTGTCCCAGTTGTAGGCAGAGCTCCTAAGACCCTTGCAGAAAGAGTGTCTATTCACAAGGAGCGCTTTTATGCTAATAGGGTAACTCTTGGGCCCTTTGACAGCTTCATGGCAGGGCTGGTTGCCAGAGGAACCAACCAACCGTGTGATTGGAGGGCTGGGACTTTCAGCTGTACCACTAGACTTCTGGGAGTCTAGAGAGTGAGTTCAACTACCAATAGCCAATGATTTAATCAATCATTCCTACAAAAGGAAACTTTGATGAAAACTCTAGAACGATGCAGTTTGGACAGCTTCCGTGTTGGTGAACCCATGAGTGTGCTGGTGAACCCATGAGTGTGAACCCATGAGTGTATTCTATGAGTTGTGGTAGTGAATTATCAAACCCAAGGGGAAGATCATGGGAACCTCAAGCTGGAAGTCAGCCAGGCAGTAAAGCAAATAAACTGAGGACCCCATCTGCAGCTGGTCTATGAAGCAGGCCAGTCTTTCGGGACTGAGCCCTCACCCTGGGGGGTCTTTGCTCACTCTGAGTTGTTAGTGTCAGAACTGATTTGAATTGCAGGACACCCAGGTGGCGGCAGATAACTGAAAATTGTTGGGAGAGGACATAAAGCTTGTGTTCCAGACCTTAATTTGAGTCATGGCTTCACAGGGGTAGACAAAACTTACCCAGGTGTATACTTGAAATATGTGCCATTTAATTTTAATTATACCTCCATAAAGCTGCTTTTTAAAAATTATACCACAAGGATGCAATCAGCAAAATCCTAGGTGTGGGAAACTCTACACAACAGATGACCTGGTTTCCTTAACAAAAAATTTCAAGAGGAAAAATGATGGATGGGGAACCTATGAACCAAAGAAGACTTAAAAGAAATAACCATCAGGCATAGTGTATGGACCTTAGTTAAAACTCAAGTAAAAAATAATCGTGTAAAAACTGAAGAAATGTGAATACAGATTGAATATTTAATGACATTTAGGAAGCATTACCTTTTCAGCAGCAGCAAAGTATTATTATGTTTTGGTATTTTAAAAGTTACCTTTTAGGAAAACATGCAGAAATATCTACAGATGAAATGATACATCATGTCTGGATATGTTTCAAAATAACCTAAAGGGAACTAGGATGCATCAAAACCGGTAATGTGTTGGTAACTGACAAAGCTGATTTCATTATCTTAGTCTCTCCCTGGGTGAGTATTTGAAATTTGCATTGCAGAAGTTTTTTAAAAATTCAAATTCTGGCCTCCAGATTCCTGGATCATTACTTTACATACCTCCTCATCAAAATAAGGTACATATATACTATACATATTGATAATACCTTATATATTGATCGGAGGCCTAATTTTTTTAAATTTAATATCAACTGGCTGAAGCTGTATCAACCCTACCTGCCATGACCTATGGGGGTCCTGCTACAGAAGCACAAGGTAAGCATAATAAATATGGTATCGTAACTTTTAAAGCTCTTCGACTACTACTGTGGTTGAAAGACTGGCTACCAGATACCTCTGCTCTGCACCAGCCGAAGAACGGGCAAGCTCTGTTGCACATCTGCGCCTTACTGGCAGAGAAACTACCATATTTATGACGTAGCTAAATATCTCCCGTTATTAAAAGCCTCTATCTCCTATATGAGGTTTCATTCTGCTTTATTCTAATGTCCAAAATAAAATGCAACTAAACAAACATTTCAAATAATATAGAACTTATCACCTAGAAAAGGTAGCAGTGCCTAACTAAGACAGCTGTGAAGACCAAGCAAGCTGGTAAGAGGAGGGCTTTGTTAGAAAAACTGCACAAGTAAGAGTTGTTATCATCACTGACCACCTAGAAACCCGACAGGCAGATTGTTTTAAAAGATAAAGATGACTAGGCAGTCACACCAAGATTCAATTCCCCCAAAAGGAAATTGCTTTCTTTCATGTGTAGTAACTAAACATTTTCCACTAACCATTAAAGACCCGAAACAGAGCTACCTTATCCAAAGTCACAATAAAAACATTACCACTAGGTTCAAAACCACCAAACTCTGCCAGAAGACTCTGAAGAGGTCTGTAAAAGTATCTGGCACAATTTAATGCCCACGCTTCTCAAGTTTCCTCCGTTCACCAGATCTCTGGCAGAAAGTCTTGCATATAATTTACATATCATTAGGCAATTCCTCAGGAGACAATTTACATTCAGAGAAGATCACAATCCAATTAAGCTAAACGTGAATCCTTTTGTGTTTTTTTCTAAAATGCGTTGACAATCCACATCATGTTTTTAATGTGTTTTTCTTGGCAATATATTACCTGATATTAAAGTCATGTAACAGACTTGAATCTCCCTGGTCTAAAAGACCCATCATCATATCCAAAAGTCATCCCCAAATGGATGTGATCTAAAGGGTGAATATATGTATAGGGTCATCAGTTCACCTAATCAAAGCCGCTGAAATGTCGTGATCTACACAGTCCCTTCAAATTGGTTACAATAATCATTTTAGAATCCACTCACTTCTTATCGAAATACTTTTGACTCGGCAACAATACATAAACAGCTTCACCCTACTGCTGTGCTGTTCCGTGTGAAATTAGCCCTCAGGGAGGGCAAGACTACAGGCAGGGAGAGTCCAAAGAGCCTGGTGCATGCTCCTCACTTCCAAGAGCCATTTTTAATGTAATTATCTCACTGAAAAGACATCGAGGGCCTCTCTTTGGCCCATCGTCCTAAGTCCTTAGCACATTACAGGGAGCATTTCCAAATGGGCTCCAACCCAACCCATCAGCCATATCCGGCCACTGTCTTGCTCTCACATAGCAGCCATGCTGGATTTGTTTTCACTGCCCTATTATCCTGCAAACATCATTCCCTCTAATGCTTCTCTTCACCTGAGAACCTCCCACGTCTTCCAGGATCCTCACTGTGGTTCTCACTTCAGTTTCCACTGCATGTCTGATGGCCCTGCTGTACCATTTCCCACAATGCACTGTTAAAATATGTACTTGGTATAATAAATATATGATATGCACATATAACCTAGAGCCCTGGGGCACACGGAGTCCCAATGGTCAACAGCATTTCTGCTCTGGGAACGCAGATTACAGCAAAGTGAAGAAAGAAGGTCCGTGGTTCTGAACAAAAAGTTTCATTTCACTATAAAGCTGCTCAGAATGCAGATATTCCAGAAGCCATCTGCACAATTCTTCCCTTGATCAGGGGATATTTCCAATCTAACAGCAGAAAACCATGTTGATGTACGGTGTTGGGGTTTACCCAGACTAATAAACATCTGAAACCTGCAAAAAAGCCACTGACTCATTCACCCTTTCAGAATATGTACGGCATCTTTCCTCTGGGCTAGGCGCTATGCGCAGTGAGCCCACCGCGTCTCCGCCCTGACGGAGCCTGTGTCCAGAGGGCCACCAGCGTAGTCAGCAGGAAGCTCCAATCCAAAGTGACAAGTAGGTCTCAACAGGGGCAGTGACAGGGACTACAGGCCCCTTTCAATATGACTGAACTGCAGGAACCAAGGGGCCACCGGCAAACATGAAGTGCGAGAGAAAGCATGGGACCACCCGTGAAGGGTAAGTCACATCAGCTTGCACCAAGTAACTGAATGAAATGGACAAAGACAACAGAAATTAAAAAAAAAAAAAAAATAGAGGAAAATGCCAGGCCACAGGTAGTCTACAGCTTTGGACTCACTTATTTCTAATTCTGTGAGAATACCTAAATTACCACCCACGGGATTAATATCCAGTTTCTCGTGGCTTATTTAAAGAAACATCTCCCTTCCAATAACTGGCAGATGACATGTCCTTCCTATGACTGGCAAAACGCTGACCTGCTGCATGCAAATCAGCATACTTCCTGCCCCCCCCACACCCCCATCCCCGATGTCCAGGCCTCCTTCCCCCGACTCCTTCCTGAGACGATGTGAGCCAGTCCGGACCACAGTAAATGGGAACCATCGAGACGAACAGATTCACGAACTGAGATGCGCTCCCCACGAGATCATCCAGTGTAATTTCTCTACAACTCGTCTGTTAATTCGATGGATACCTTTGGTCACACGAGAACGTTCAATTTGTGCCACAGGCCCATCAACCTTCCCCTTTACAACCTGCAGGTCTGGGTTTGCATGGGAGAAAGCCCTTTGTACTCCAGAGGACTAAAAATATATTCCCTCATATTTTTCTATTTTTAATATTTTCATGATTATCTCATTAAACACTCTGTAAACCCAAGGCAACCCGAGTGAGGATCCAAATGAGTTTTGTTTTTTTTTTTAATTTTTTTTTGTTTAATTACAGTTATTTGCAGCCTCTCCCCTCCCCCTCCCTTCCCCTCCCATCC
>PVJI01013127.1:0-48911 GCA_004026765.1 Micronycteris hirsuta | reverse complement strand
CCATGGACATGAACTAAGGAGGGCAGAATGCAGGTGGGAGGGGGTGTGCAGGGCAGAGGGGAATAAAGGGGGGGAATGGGACAACTGTAATAGCATAATCAATAAATATGTTTTTAAAAATATCAGTATTCAGGTATAGGGCAACAGGGCCTGGTTCCTGCGACTTCAGGGCTGTCAGACACTTGGGACCTCAATGTAAACAGCGCATCAGCATCTGGAGTTTCCTCTGGTGCAGGTGGGTGGTCAGGGAACAATGGCAATGTCTGTCATTGGAACTCATTCATCCACCCACTCGTCAGCAGACATTTTTTGGGCACCTGCAGTGTACCAGGCACTAGGTTAGATTTGTACAAATACAAAATTAAATAAATCACTGACTTAAGGAACTTCTAAAGGAAGGTTCCCACAGCAGACAGAGAAAAAAGGAAAAACCACAAATGTCATTTGGTAACAAGAACTCTATTTCACAGAACACATGTGAGATGCCTCCTGGAAAGGCCCAGCACAATTTGGGAATAATCTGGGCAGAGGTAGAATTCCTGTAAAGAAAGTCTGAGAATCATACTTGGTGATATTGTCTGAAAACATAGGTTTCATAAATTTTGAAATCTATTACTACGTATGTTTCCTTTGTATTAATACACCCTCTCATGAGAAGAACCTTGCCTTATAGTTTATTTACTTCCCTTAACCACTGTCTAGGACATAGTAACACCTAGGTAACACTTATGAGCTTCAATTCATTCAGTCATATAGAATGTATTAATTCTACATATGTTTACTGAGCACCTTTTATATGCATTTATCTAGACTGGGGATGTCAAACGCATTTTCACCAGGGACCACATCAGCCTCACGGTTGCCTTCAAAGGTCCCAGTGCAACTTTAGAACTGTATAAATGTAACTACTCCTTAACAGTTAAGTGAGAGCTCGGCACTGCCACTGGGTAGAAACCAGGCGCCGGGCAGGATAAAACAAGGGGGAGGGCTGGATTCGGCCCGTGGGCCTTGTGCTTGCCACCTCTGATCTAGACACTAGAATATTCACCCAGAATTCCAGGCGAAGTAGACACAGGGCTCTTGTTTTCATGGAGTGTAGGTGCTGCTAGAGTATGACAAGCCAAAAAATAAAGTAAGTAAATAAATATGCAGAATAATTCCAGCTAATTATAAGTACTTTGGAAAAAATAACAGGCTAACATGAAAGAGATAAATTTGGGTGATCCAGACCTACCCTGAGGCACAATCAAAACTGACATGTGCGTGTGTGATTTGGGGAAAGAGTGTTCCAGGTAGAGAAGACAGCAAGAGCAAGGCAAGGAGGCCAGGATGGCTGCTTAGAAGGAGGTGAGGTCTGAGTAGAGGCGGAGGGGTGGGGCAGATCACACAGAGCCCCCAGTCACAATTAAGAAAGACAATTAGTGGGTTTTTGTAAGGAAGTAACATGACTAGTTCTAATGGCATTTCTGGCTAGCATGTAAAGAAAAATCTGCTGAGATGCATGAGATGCAAAAAGAATAGGTAAGTGACTATTTCTGTATGCCAGACAAAAGATGACAGTGGGTTGGACCAAAGTGGTAATAATGGGAACCAAGAGAAGAGATTGGTAAAGGGTGTATTTTGTAAATCGGGTTGAAAGGACTAGCTGGCAGACCTGATATGGGGAATGAAGAAAGGAGAAGATAAGTTAAAACCCCTAGATAATAGAGTCAGCTTCTTTACCACTCTTTTGCCACAAATTAGTCATTGTCCAGAATGCCACCAATTTTAAATGCTTTTCTGTAAGATTGTTCTGGTTGGTTTACCAACAGGTAGAGGAGAACCCAACACTAAATAAAATTAGGCAGATGCTAAAAATATGTGCTAAGCACTATTTTCCTTCTGGAAAAAATTAATGGATGGCAAATTCCTCATAGGAATTTCTCACAGGCTACCCTATTTCAAACTGGAAGGGACTCCTATAAAATGAAAGCATGGTGGCAGTTTAGACACTTAGGGTCTCACTTCTGAAACTCTGACCAGAGGAGCCCTGAAAATGGATCTGAGAATATGAGGTTACACTGTCCCTCTATCAAAGCCAAAGCGAATTTCGTACCCTTGGTAAAGCATTAGTTCATTTCAGAAGAAAAAGGAAGGAAGGAGAGTGGGACAGAGGGAAGGAAAGATGGAAAGACAGAGAAGGGAGGTAAAGAAGGAAATGAAAAAAGAAAAGCAGTAACACTAGGTGGCAGTGACTTCATGACTTACAAGATTTCAAACTGGGCGACGTCAGTGTCTTTGCCAGTGGAGATTCCAGGCTGAGATGAAAAGCCCAGGAATCCTGGAGAGACTTCTCGACCTCTCCCTTCAGAGTTCCTGTGCGTGTGAGTGCTGGTCCTGTCCCTGGGACCTCAGAGCAGATACATAAATTCAGAGTTCCTTGATATCTTTAACAGCTGCTGCATTCTCTGAGACTCTTGTAAAGGTTGCAAACTTAATTTACATAATTAAAGTGGTTTTATACAAGACACATTAGTACTTTCATCAACGATTAAAGTTCTAAGACTCACCCTGGCTGGTGTGATTCAGTGGATTGAGTGCCAGCCTGTGAGCCAAAGGGTTGCCAGTTTGATTCCCTCCCTCCCTTCTCTTCTCTCTAAGAATAAATAAATAAAATCTTAAAAAAAAAAAAAGTTCTGAGACTCAGAAGAGCCTGGAACAGGGTTCTCAGCCTTGGCTTCACTTTGGAATCACCTGAAGAGTTCGTAAATGGTACTGATGTTTGAGTCCCAGTGAAACGGATCAAACCAGATGCGCTCCCTGTAGACCGTGCAGCAATAACTTTCGAAAAGCTCCCTAAGCAGCTCTACTTCTCAGCCAGATTTAAGACACACCGTCTGAAGAACCAGACATGGACCAGCCACCATGGTTTGCTACTAAACTAGTGCTTGGACAGCTTTCCTGCAGGGGAACCTGTAGTAAATTAGCCAACACAGACTTGTTTCTCTGATTGGCTGTCTGGAGGCTGGTGGTCCCCTCTGGTCCAGCAAGCCAGCAACTTGACATGCGAGCCCTTCTGTGCATCAGCAGCAGCACTTGCAACATAGCACAATGGCTAAGATCAGAGGCTCAGACGCAGATGCCAGTGTAACTTACCAGCTGTGACATCGGCCAGTGACTTACTCTCTCTGAGCCTCAGTTGTCCTCTCTGTAAAAAAGAAATAATTATCAGTGTCTCACAGACTGTTGGTAGTACTAACCTAATGTATGTAAAACGTCCATGGCCGTTCCTGGCACAAACTTTGCAACTATTGGTAATCAAAGTTCCTGCCACAAGCTCATCACCGATGGCGGGTTAGGGGCTTCTGAGATTTTAAAGGCAATGATGAATTGAAATTCTGTTGCCAAAAAAAAGCAGACAGGTAAATAAAACTTGAGGTAGAAAGTGTTAGAGCTTTCTGTCTGTTGCCACTGGTCTGACCTGCGATATTCTTTCCTACCGTCCTCACATCTGTCACGTTTCAAACCTGTATAGGCAAGTGCCATGATGGGGATGATGGTTATATGTTTCAACATTACTAGTTAAATGTCATGAAAGTCGTATTATGAATTATTTCATTAAATCTCCAAAATTTAGATGATTTTTAGATACAATACTGCAATCTGGTATTCACGCATTAACTAAACACCCGACGTACTCTATTTTAAATTGTAAAAGGTCCTCTGGGTTGGGTCCCTTTTCAGTGAGAAGGACAGCTTCTTCATCCCGTGGCACAGCCGACTCCACCGTTCTGAGGCAACACGGGATGTGACACCAGCTGCTTGGACACTGGATCCTGTACCTGCAGAGCCCTGCACCCTCTGCTGCCCAGACAAGCCAGGACAAGAGCTCTTCTCCCCCAAACTTCCATTCCCCTGGTTCTCTTAAAGGAAATCTGAGGGTAACATTTTCTCAGGTCACCCAGCCTGGCCCAAAGCACAGTGTGATTTGCTTCAGATTCTGAAGCAAGGGAAGCAAAGGTCCTAAGGCCTCAGCAAGCAGAAACTGGAGGTCAGGTGTCCCCACAGATCAGCTCAGGCAAGTGGGAAGTCCTTTAAGGCTAAAGAAGGCATTGTGAAGAAGATGTCAAACTCAGACACATACTGAGTTTCACAAAAATCACATTTCCTAACAGCATTACTTCATACTCATCTTCTCGCAGTTTCTATTTCCAATGATCTCTAAAAGGAAAGCTGGTCAGGGGCAGATGGTCTTCCGACTAAGAGAGTTGCTGTGACTTGAATTATGTTCCCCTAAAATTTGTATGTTGAAGCTCTCATGCCCAATATGTCTGTATCTGGAGTAAGGAAGTAATCAAGGTTAGATGAGGTCATAAGAGTGGGGCCCTGATATGACAGGATTAATGTTTTTATAAAAAGAGACACCAGAGAGCTCGCTTGCTCTCTCTGCCGTGTGAGGACATGGAGAGAAGGTGTCTGTCTGCAACATGAAAAAGAGCTCTCACCAGAAATCGACCCTGCTGGCACCTTGACCTTGGACTTCCAGGCTCCAGAACTGTGAGAAAATACATATCTGTTGTTTCAGCCCCCAGTCTGTGGCATTTTGTTGTGACAACCGGAGCAGACTGACAGTGGCCACACCCTCCTTGTGCACTAGCTAATTTCTGGGGTCCAAACATTTATAAACCTTTCCAGTAGGCTTGGAAATCAGTAGTGGAAATACATTCAAATTAACTAGGACAATGTAATTCCTCCTCAAGCGTATCAGCTGTTTGGGTTCTCAGAGGACCCACCCCGCACGCTTTCCTTCCAGCTTCTCTGTCGTGTGGTTCAAGTTCAGTCTTCTTAGTTATATAGTGATTCCAGGGTGGAGTTTTCTCCCAGTAGAGTAGGGCGGTGCCTGAAGTTCACTGATCATACTGTGCAGAGGAGGCAACTAGCAAGGAGGCAGGCAGCCATCCCCATCCTACTGTCCTATCCTCAAAGCTGTCCCCATACTCTGGTCATACACATGGATCCTCCTCCATACCTCTCTAACCCCCAACCCACTAGGAACTCTTCCAAGATTACTATTTGCATTTACTTAGCACTTTTCCTTTCCTTTCTCTGAACCTTTGCTACTCAAAGTCAGGTGTAAAACATAGCGGCATTGGCATCTCCTGGGTGCTCCTTACAAAGGCAGAACGCGAGGCCCCACCCCCGATCGACTGAATCGGAATCTGCACGTTAGCAGATCCCAGTGCTTCCCAGGCACAGCAGAGTTTGAGAAGCCCAATTACGGATGACTGATGTATTATGATGGAGAGAAGACAGCACCGGGAGACAACATGACAGGAATAGGATATGTGATCTGGCAGGTCACAGCTTCTCTGAGCCTTAATTTCTCTACATTTACAAACTGGGAAATTGAACTAGAAGAGCTCTAATGTGTCATCCAACTTAATACTTCCATATTCAATCCCCTAAATAAGATCTTCAAAGACACAGTCCCCTCTTTCATATCTATCAGTAGAATCTGGCAGAATCCCAAGATCATAGTTGCTCAATGATTATTTGCTAACTGACTGACTAGAAATAAGCTTAAACTATGTTCACCCTGGGACTGTGACACAGCTGACCTTAAGAGGTAGCTGATAGTTCCAGTGGTTAAAGCAGTGACCCAGAAAGGCCTATACGTCATAAAGAAGAAACCTCTGGTGAGCTTTGGGAGAGCTTTGTATTTCCAAGCCTACAGAAAGGTTTATAAACGTTTGGACTCCAGACTCTGGTTTTTTTGGCCTCAGTGGGAATTGTTTTCACAACGATGTATAAGTTCCTCCAACATCCAAGGCCAGGCAAACTGTCTCGAAGGCCCTGGCACTCTCCATTGTCCAGAAACCGCTGGAGCGGATGGTAAATAGTAACTAAAATAACTCCATTCCTGTGTTAGCACATGAGTGTGGTGCTGTGCAATACTGACCCAGTGTCTCCTATGTGATGTTTACTGCTCTTTCTTGCAAAATCCTAGCTGACACAGTGGCCGTGCTCTGTGGAAGCCTCCAAACCTCTGACCCCTCCTCTCCGGTTGTTTTTAACTCTTGTCCTCACCACCACCCCCTGCCCACCCAACTTACCACCACATCTGCATTCCAGTCCCTAGGGAAGAGGAAAGGAGAAAGTGGGTGGGAAGCATAAGCCTTCCCTCCTTACAGGCCCAGATATGACATATGTCATTTCTACACTTAACCTTCTGGCCAGAGCTAAATCACATGGCTGCACCCAGCTGAAAGCAAGACTGGGAAAGGCAGACCTGTTCTGGCAGCCATGTCCCTGTCTAGAAGTCCTCACACCGGTGTAAATGAGAACGGCCACTGAAAGGCAGCTAACAATCTTTCCCACAATGAGCATATATGGAAAACCCCAAGGAAGAGCTTACAGGAACTTTGAAGGTGGATTCATGTTCAGAAAATACTGTCCTGGGACCCTTATTTCTCACCCAGGCTAAATCTGAGTTGCAAATAATTCAAAACAAGTACAAAGAATACTAGTGGTGTTACTAGGTTTGCTTATTTTCTGGAAATATAAGATCTTTCCAGAACTTCTTTATTAATTGATGTGAGTAAAAATTTCCCCCTTTCCTGTCCTTCGGACAGAAATAGTCACACCTCAGAATGACTAAGTGTTTTTGTAGTCAACCTCAAAAGATAATAGTTTCAAGGAAATGATTGCACCATAAATGTCTGAAGTGGATTTGGATGTTTCAAATATCAGGTCCAATGTTTATTTCCAGTCCCTGTAAACTTCTCAGAAGTAAAGAGCGATAAGCAAAGAGTCAACTGGGCCTTTGGGAAATGGTGTTTGCGCTCAACCTCCTCCTGCTGTGCCACCTTCCCAAACACCCACCATGAAAATGAGAAGCCAGCTGCTGAAGACTCAGCAGGGAAGGTTGTTAAAAGCAGATCCCTGGCCCCCTCTTCTCCAGTGAGTCTCTAATAAATCTGGATTAGGTTCCAAGAACCTCTATTTTTTAAAAGCTTTAACATTTTTTAATTCCACATTTTAAATTTAAACTTAATACATGGTCAGACTTGAAGTTCACAAGCTAATCATAGAGATAGTATCCCATGTTGTAAATGATTATATGGATAAATCAATGTAGGCAAACCACTATGAATTAATATTTACATTTTTTAGAAATATTGTTCACCAATGTTATGAAAAGCATTTTTCTATATGTATATTAAATGACAGCAACCTTTAATAATCCAACAACTAGATTACTATTAAGTAGCTCTTATCATACATAAAAATTAGTCTATGGAGTCTCATTTCATTTTCTGTAAGAACTAAAGGAAAACCTTGAATTTTTATACTGGTCAGTGGCCCACTGTTGAGAATCGTGATTATGATGCTAGATACTGTAAGGCAATTTGTGATCGCAGCTATTAGTGTTCAACGAGGAAAACAAAAATTCTTCATGCATTTACAACAATGGGAATTTACTGCAGAAACGTGGTTACATGGGTGGAGAGCTGAGAAGCCAAACCGAGGCAGCAGATAAGCCCGAGGTTAGCGATAGCAGGAAGCCACTACTGAGTCTGGGGACAAAAGGAAGAAGCAGTGCCATCTGAGACCTGGGACCAGCACTACCTAATAGAAGCTGTAACTACCTCAGGTCTGTCTGGTAGGAGCTGAAGTCTCACAGGCGTAGCTGCTACCAGACAGGTTTCCTAAGACCACCAGGGAGTAAAGAAGTGCCCTGTCTTCTCCCCTCCCTCACCCAGTAATCCCTCATCAATTAGCTGTACCCAATGGAAAGTTAATTGACAGGGGAGCCTGAGAAACACACATTGCAGAGGTCAAATACTAAACAGAGAAGGGGCGGGGTGAGGAATGGACCTTCGGGCGCAGGTGGAGGACCACAGACTTGGAGATGCTGTGAGGATAAGTACGTTGGTGGTTAGGGATGTGAAAGCAAAGGAAAGATGATCCAAAACAAGAAAAGGTTGCCAAATACAAGAATGTTGGATTCAATTCAGAATGGGAACTCAGGTACAGATCAGGCTTTCTGCTTCTGCTGTAAGCGAGACTCCCATGTCTAAAACAGCACTGAGAAAGTACAGTACATTATGTGAGGGTACAGCGCGTGCCAAAAGTCAGACTGATGTCATCTTTACTATAAATGTTCTTTGTTCATAAATGTCTCCTGACTGTCAGGTTTCAGAAATATGAATTAATCTGAGGTAAATTAGACAGACTAGAGAAAAGGAAATTGAAAAAGGCATCTGATTTTCTTGGACTCACATTTTAAAGAACTTGGTTTAATATGAACAATTTTTCTTAAGCATAAAAACATTTTCCTCATTAATATCAATATTTTTATCTATCTGTTACAGTACATTTTAATGAACAATATCTCTGATTTATAATCAATTTTATTTTGTATTTTTTGAGCTTTTTAATATGCAAAAGATTACTTCAATAAAGTCTATGTTTTATGAAACTCAGTTTGGACTTAACGTATGTTAGTTTTAATTCCCAAGTTTCATTTAAATGTTCAGTATTAGAACTTGCATTTTTATTGTACTTCCCAAATTAGTGGCTATGGTATATTAGAAGTGCCAGGTTATGGATGGCTGATAGGTGAAGAAAAGCAAGGAGAAAAAGAGGAAGAAAAAAGAAGAGAACAGACCAGAACAGAAAATACGAGAAATGGGGAAAGTCAGAACAAGAATCTGAATCATCTCACAATCTACTGAATGGAATGCATGTATATAATAGCTACACTAAGAATAAATTTATAATTCATTTCAAAGAAAATACTTTTATTTTTTAAAATCATTGGCTTACCCTTTTCTATATTAATATATTTTTTATAAATTATACTTTTCATCAGATACGTTATATTCTGTTTGTTTCCTAATATCTCTACTTGCAATAATATCTTAGTACTACATCATTCTGTTCACAGATTTAGTTATAAAACTTTTTCCCCATAAACACCTTAAAATTTTTTGAAACCACTTAATCATTAGTGTCTTTAATACTTTAGATTTAGTAAAAACATAATCTTATAAATCCAACAAATTCAGTGATCCCTAGCTGGATAAAAACAAAAACTGCCCTGGCTGGTGTAGCTCAGTGTATTGAGCGTGGGCTGCGAAGCAAAGGGTCTCCGGTTTGATTCCCAGTCAGGACACATGCCTGGGTTGCAGGCCAGGTCCCCAGTGGGGGCCACATGAGAGGCAATCACACATTGATGTTTCTTTCCCTCTCTTTCTCCCTCCCTTCCCTTCTGTTTAAAAATAAATAAATAAAATCTTAAAAAAAAACTTGGCTGTAAACATATCATAGGAAAATTAGCAAAAAACAAAGATAAAAAAAATCTGGAAAGCAGAGAGAAATGACACACTATATGCAAAAGACAAGAATTATGAATAACTTCTTTATTGTTTAAAATTTTTAGATGTTTTTAAGCAGTTTTAAGTTCACAGCAACATACAGAAAGTACAGAGATTTCTCAAATACTCCCTCCCCACATGCACAGTTCCCCACCCCGGCAATTATCAACATTCCCCTATTGATGAATTTGCATCGACACATCATTATCAACCAGAGTCCATGGTTTATATTAGAGACACTCTCGGTGTAGTGTATTCTCTAAGTTCGGACAAATGTATAATGACATGTATCCATCATTATAGTATCACACAGAGTGTCTTCACTGCCCTAAAAATGCCCTGTGCTCCACTTATCACCCCCCCACTATGACTAATTTTCAAAAGAAGCAATGAAGGCCAAAAGACAATGAAAGTCCATATTTAAAGTTCTGAAAAAATAGTTGTCAAACCAGCATATTATATCCAGAAAAAGGTGGTTTTTTTTTTTTCAGAATGAAGATGCAATAAAGACATTGCAAGTAAAAGAAATATGAAAATATGACCGGATTGTCAGCAGCTGGCCTGCACCATAAGAAACGCTAAAGGAAGTTACACAGGCTGGAAAGAGCAGATGCCGGATGGAATCATGGATCTGCACAGAGGAAAGAAAAGCCCCAGAAATGTTAAATATGTGGGTAAATAGAAGTTACTTTTAAAATGACATATGATTTCTTTAAAAAGTTAACAATATTGACAAATCTTTAGCTTGATTAACCAAGAAAAAAGACAGAGGGAAAATCAAAATAAATCAAATTATAAATTGAAAAGAAGACCTTCATTTGATACCAAAGAAATACAAAAGATCATGAAAGACTATTATGAATAATTATATGCCAACAAATTAGATGATCTAGGAGATTATCTAATCATAAAGAAATGGAATATATGAACAGACCAATTTTTAGTAAAAAGATCAAATCAATAATTAAAAATCTCTCAACGAAGAAAAGTCTAGCCCAGAATGAGATGGTTTCACAGGTAAAATCTACCAAACATTTAAAAAAATTAATACCTATCTTTTTCAAACTCTTCCAAAGAAATTGAAGAGGAGGAACACCCAAGATGCATTTTACAAGGCAAGCACTGTGCTGACATGCAGGCCAGAGAAGTATACCATGAGACAAGAAAACCACAGGCTGATATCCCTGGTGAACGTAGATCTAAAAAAGTCTCAGCCAGATGGTAGCAAACCAGTTCCAGTACAAACGGGAGTCACCCCTGGTGTGCAAGATTGGTTCAGTGAATGCAGAGCAATAATTACGATGCATCACATTAATAGAATAAACGATAAAAACCATATGATCATCTCAATAGATGCAGGAAAAGAATATGATAACATTCAAAATCTATTCATGATAAAAACTCCCAACAAATTGAGTATAGGAAGGACATACCTCAAAGTAATAAAGGCCCTATTTGACAAGCCCACAGCCAACATCGTACTCAATAGTGAAAGACGGAAAGTTCTCCCTCTAAGAGCAGCAGCAAGGCAAGGTGCCCACTCTCACCATTCCTATTCCACATAGTGCTGAAAGTCTTAGCCAGAGCAAGACTGCAAGAAAAAAGTCATCCAAATTGGAAAGGAAGAAGTAAAAACATTTCTGTTTGCAGATGACACAATCATATCTAGAAATCCCTACAGACCACCAAAAAACTATTAGAACTAATAAACAAATTTGGTAAGGTTGCAGTACATACAATCAACATAGAAAAATCAGTTGTATTTCTATACTCTAATGATGACCTATCTGAAAGAATAATAAAATAATTCTATTTACAATAGCATCAAAAACAATAAAATACTTAGAAATAAATTTAACCAAGGAGGTGAAAGATTTGTACACTGAAACTGTACGACATTGGTGAAAGAAATTGAAGTAACACAAATCAATGAAAAGATACCCTCCATTCATGGAGTGGAAGAATTGATATTTTTAAATGTCCATAATACCCGAAGTGATTTTCGGATTCAATACAATTCTTATCAAAATTCCAATGGCATTTTTCACAGAAATAGGAAAAATTAATATTCCTAAAATTTCTGCGGAACCACAGGAACCTGAATAGCCAAAGCCATTTTGATAAAGAAGAAAAAAAGCTGGAAGAATTACACTTCTTGATTACAAACTACATTACAAAGCTAGCGTCATCAAAACATGATGAAACTGGCATAAAAACAGGTACACAGAACAGAAATTGAGAGCCCAGAAATAAAATCACGCATATACGATTGACTAATATGAAACACTCCAAGAACACTCCATGAGAGAGAGATTTTCTTCAAAAGTGGTGTTGGTAAAACTGGATATCCACATACAAAAGAATAAAGCCACCCTTATCTTATACCATACACAAAAATTAACTCAAAATGAAATAAAGAACTTAATGTAAAATCTGAAAGGTGATTCTCCTAGAAGAAAATATAGAGAAAAAGCTCCCTGACATTGGTCCTGGCAATGATTCGTTTGGATGTGACATTGAAGCACAAGCAACACAAGCAAAATTAAACAACTGGGACTCTGTCCAACTGAAAAGCTTCTGCAGAGCAAAGGGAAACATCGACAAAATGAAAAGGCATTCTGTGGAATGGGAGAAAATATATACAAAGCATATGTTTGTAAAGAGCTTATAAAGGTATTAGAAAAAAACAAACCAATTAAAATTGGACAGAGAAACCAAATAGACATTTTTCCAAAGAATACATGAAAATGGCCTTCAGGTCCATGAGAAGCTGTTCAGTGGCATCAGGGAAAGGCGAATCAAAAACACATTGAACTATCACCATACATCAGTAAGAACGGCTATGATCAGAAAGACAAGAAATAAGTCTTAGTGAGGATGGAAAGAAAGGGAAACTTATCCACTGTAAGTTTATTGACACAGTGTCATGGAAAGCAGTATGAAGCTCCCCCTCAAAATAAAAATAGAACCACCATATTACCCAGAAATTTCACTTCTGGGCATTTCTTCACCCCCATGTTCATTGCAGCACTACTTACAATAGCCAAGACATTGAGACAACCTAAGTGTCCATCAGATAAATTGATAAAGAAGTTGTGCTATACATAGATGGTTTCTAACTTCTGATGGTTTGACTTACATTTTTTTTTTACGTTAAGACGGTGCTAAAGCCACATGCATTTGGTAGAAACCTTACTTTGCATTTTGAATTTGGACATTTTCCTGCACTAGCAGTATGTGGCACGATACTCTGGCATGATGCTGGGCACTGGCCGCAGCTCCCGGTCAGCTCTACAGTCACAGGGGCAAACACCATTAGCCTACAGTGCACATTGTGTTATCTCATTTTGCCCAACTGGAGGCTAATGGAACTTTTCCGAGTACACTCAAGGTAGTCTGGACTAGGCTATGATGTTTGGTAGGTTAGAGGCATTCAGTATGTTTTTGATCTAATAATATTCTCAGCTTATGATGGGTCTCTTGGGACATTGCCGATCCTAAATGGAGGAACATCTGTATGTACAGTGAAATATTTTCCAGCTATGAAAAAAGAAAGATATCCCACCATTGGCAACAACATGGATGACCTTTGCAAGCATTATGCTAAATAAACAAAGTCAGACGGCAGAAGACAAACACTGTATGATTTCACTTATTATGTAGAATCTTTAAAAAACTGAACTCAGAAACAGAGTAGAACGGTGGTTGTGAAGGGCAAGGTGGTGGCGGAAGCAGGTGAAGGTGGTCACAGGGCACAGACCTCCAATCCCAAAGTGAGCAAGTTCTGAGAATGCAATGTACAGCATGGTGACTACACTTACCAAGCGTGTATCATACACTTAAAAGTTGCTAAAAGAATACATCTCAAAAAGTCATCACATTGTATACTTATACTTACACAATGTTACAAGTCAATTATATGTCGTAAAGTGGGGGACAAAAAGAAGATATTAGATAGCAAGTAAGCATAAGAAAATATGCTCTACATCACACGTCATCAGGCCAATGCAAAGTAAAACAAGATGACCACTCCACACGTTTGTCAGAACGGCCGAAACCCAGAACACTGCGAGTGCCCAGCGCTGTGGATGTGGGGCAACGGGGACTTCCTTTCATTGCTGGTGGGAACGGAAAGTGGCACAGGCATTCCGGAAGCTAATTTGGCAGTTTCTTACAAAACTGCACATATTCTCTCCGTACAATCCAGCAATTTCCCTCCCTGGTATTTATTCAAATGAACTGAAAACTGATACACATGCAAAAGTCTGCCCACAGATGTTTATAGCAGTTCCATTCTTAATCGCCAACACTTGGAAGCAACCAAGATGTTCTTTAGTAGATGAATGGATAAACAAGCTGTCATACATCTAGACAGTGAATTATCATTCAGTGAAGCCATAAAAAGACATGAAGGGACCTTCGATGCTTATTACTAAACGAAAGAAGCCATTCTGTAAAGGCCTCACATTGTGTGGTTCCAACTATATAACATCCTTGGAAAGGCAAAACGAGGGAGACAGTAGAAAGATCAGCAGTTGTCAGAGGTTGGAAAGAGGGAGATGTGAACAGGTGAGACACAGAGGATTTTTAGGACGGTGCAAATACTCTGTAAAATACTATATGATAGATGCATGACATTACACATATGTCCAAACCCATAAAATGTACAACGCCAAGAATGGACCATAATGTAAACTGCTGTCTTTGGGTGATAGCGATACGTCAGTGTAGGTTCACCGATTGTAACAAATGGACCACTTGGGTTGGGGGGTGGATGTTGATAAGAGGGGAGGCCGTGTGTGTTGGGGCAGGGGTTATATGGGAAATCTCTGTGCTTTCTGCTCAATTTTGTAGTGAACCTAAAATTGCTCTAAAAAATAAGTCAATGTTTAAAAAACTCTTCAGGAAACTTCAATGCAATTACTAGAACTAATAAGTGAATTTATCAAGGCTATAGGACACATGGTCACTAAACAAAAAGTAGTTGTTTCTTTATATCATCAGAAATGGAAATTTTTTGAAACATTTCTGCTTACGCTAGTCTCCCTTCCTGCACCTTAAGAGTGGGAACTCTTATGCTTTAAATTAGTCAATAAAGGATAAACCACAAAACCCTAGACACCCCACCATTGGATCCTAATAAAGACAGAGCCTCAGATCCATTCATTTTAATTTTCTCTCTCTCTCTCTCCCCGCCCAAACCTGCTGTACAACACCTTGCTGTGTGATCTCTCACAGGTACCCTATACCCTCCAGGAGCTGTGAGTGGTAAAATTTGTTCCTCAAAGTATCCAAATGATTTCTGGCTGAAATGTGTCCTTTGATTATACCAGGTCTGTCCGGAAAAAGTACAGCCATTGTTAATATAACAAGAACAGTTTGTGTGACATTGCTGTGTCCTGGCAGCCAAGGAGAGTGGACAGGAATGCACATGTACGAACAATGACTTCACTGTACTAGTCCGTGGGGGCAGTAGACGCTGTTGAGTGAGCATGTGTACTGTGTGGCCATTGCATTCAAAATGACTGAGTGAGTAGAGCAAAAAATCTGCATCCAATTTTGCATTAAACTTGAACATTCATCCATGGAAACTATTCAGGTGATTCAGAAGGCTACAGCTATGGGCACCTGGTGATTGGCAGCTTCATCCTTCTGGAAAGACCTCTTACATAATAATAATAATAAAAAAAAAAAACCACAAGAGCTTGCCCATCATAAGTAGTGGTTCCAGAGGAGGAAAAGTCTACGGAGATCCCTATGACTGATGTGTGCCCAGGTGAGCACCACAGGAATTCCTATCTGAGGACACTATCCCTATAGCCTTGGGACTGATGGAACAGAAAGTTTTTTGGCAAATGGTGATGGAATAATTGGATGGGTATCCATACGGAGTAAAATGTACTTTGATGCATACTTCACTCTGCAGGCAAAAATTAATCCAAGGTGGATTAGAGACCTAACTATAAATTAAAACTATAAAAATTCTAGCAAGATCATAGGAGAATACTTTCATGACCTGTTTCTTAGATAGGACCCAGAAATTACTAACTATAAAAGAAAATGTTAATTATATTTCATCAAAATTAAAACTTCTCATAAAAAACATTGTTAAGAAAATGAAGGGGCAAGCCACAAACTGGGAGAAGGTATCTGTAATACCTATATCTGGGGGGAAAAAAGCATGTATCTAGAGCATATTTTTAGAAATCCCTTCAATGCAATAATAAAAAAACAAACTATTAAAAACCTGGACAAAGCAACTCGAGTGGACACTCCACAAAGGAACATGTTTTAATAGCCAATAAGCATATGATATGAAAAATGCTCAATACATTTTCAATGGGAAATGCAAATAAAAATCAATAAGAGATATCACTACACACCCACTAAAATGGCTGAAATTCAAAATATTGAGCAATCGGAAATTGCATGTACTGCTGGTAGGAGTGTAAAATGGTACACCTGCTTTGGAAAAAGTTGAGCAATTTCTTATCATGGCTTTTTTTTCCCTATTACCCAGCAATTCCACTCCTAAGTAGATACTCGAGAGAAGTGAAAACATGCCCACATGAGTAATCAAGTATTTATTCATAATAGCCTCAAACTGAAGACAGCCCAACCAACTGATGAATGAATAAATCTCAGTATGATGAAAAGTTAGGGTTTCAATCACACAGAGGGCCCTTTTGAGAGACTGAAGTCATGCTTCAATCAAAGCAGGGAGCCTCTGAGAAGCTTAGGGGGTTCTCCTTCAGTCATCTCACCAGTGCCTAGGAAATGGTTATCTTGGAAACACTGGAGGTATGGCTTTCATCAAATGGAGTGAAATCAGTAAAATTCCCTGAAGATCAAACTCCTTAAGAAAATTGTTTCAGCAGAAACACTGTCAGCTGGGGCTAAAAGGGCCACAGATAATGGGGAATAAAAGACTACGGGACTCCCAAAATTCTCTAGCAAGAAGTTGATGAAACTACTAAACTGCAAACATGAGCTACGCTTCATGGGAAAAAAAAAAAAAAAAAGAACGCGTGATGGAACCAAGAGCCCAGAAGGAGGATCTATAAGCCAGAGAGAATTATTCACAGCCCTTGAAATCTAATCCAGAAATTCGCATTTGTCAGTTGGATTTGGGAACTGCCTTTAACAGGTAGGTAGGATTTTTCCTTCCCTTTCCCCCTTTTTTTGAACCACGATATCTATAACTGTTATTCTATGCCTGTCCTGCCACTGTGTGCTGGGAACGAGTTAAATATAAATATATTTATATATGTATTTTTCTTCAGTTTCCCATAACCACAAATGGTGAGATGAGGCATTGTGTCCCAGCAGCTGTACTCAATGGATTACATCCAGTAGCCTCATTACCCCTGGTACTGACTTCAGATTTGGTTTGAGCTGGTGAAATTCAGGTGAATTGATGCTGTAGAGGGATAAGATTCTTGGGAACCTTCGGAGGGTGGATATATTTTGTACTTGGGAAGAACATAAATGATGGAGAGCCAAAGAGTGCAGTGTGGTAGAATTCTGACATGGTCCCCAAGGTTCCTTGATGACCACACCTTGAGTGATCCCCTCTCCTTGACTGTGGTCTTGAACCATGAATGTGAGCAGATACACTCTCATGACAGGGTTGCAAATCAATTGACTTTGAATTCAGCCAAAGGGAGGACACCTTGGATGGGTCTCCTCTAATCAGGTAGATCCTCACAGAGAAAGGAAGGAGCAGGAGCTGCTGGCCTGGAAGGAAGAAAACAAATAGCCGGGTAGCTGGGAACTGCCTGTGGTGGCCACACACAAGGACATATGGATAGCCTCTGGGACCCGTGAGTGGTCCCTGGTAACGGGCAGCTAGCAAATGGAACCTCAGACATACAACTGTAAGGAAAGGCACTTTTCCAACAACCAGTGAGCTGGGAAGAGGTCTCTGAACTTCAGGTGAGAGTGGCAGCCCCTACCAACACCATTTCAGCCTGTGACCCTCAGCAAAGAGCTCAGGCTGTTCCTACATTCCTGCCCCATAGACGCTGTTAGGATAAGAAATTTGTGTTGCTTTAAGCTTAAGTTTATAGTAATTTGTTTATAGTAGTGTGTTATGCAGCATAGAAAATTAATATATTTTTCTTAAAAAAGGTGATTTTTAGGGCATAATGGAACCATTTCCTTCTTCCTTGAAATCATGCAAAATATGCAACTGAGACTTGGAGTGGCACAGGGATGAATGAAAATATTTACAGGCATCTACTCCTTAGTGAAAATGGTGACTATGCAGAAAGGGGAAGACCTAATATTTTCAGATAGATGGATGAAGAGACAGATACAGAGGCACAGAGCTCTGTCAAGAGATTTCCCCCCTGAATGAACTGAAGTGCTGCTACCTGAAGCATTTTTAGGGCAATGCTCTGCTTCAGGCTTACTGAATTCTCTGCTTCATTCTTTTTGGACTTTCCTCCAGAAGTGATGCATTATTTGACAACACTCAGGGAGTAGAAAAAATGAAGCTATAATAATTTTTAAAAGTGTCCTCACTGGCAACCCCATTTGTATGACATACCTGGGTTCAGAATATCCTTCAAGTCAAAATACCCTTGTTCTAATGCCATACTTCACCCACAGAGACCACTCGCATGAGTTCACTGGTGACTCCAGACATAAATATTAATTAACTTAATTAATTAATTATTTTTAGAGAGAGAGGAGGGGAGGGAGAAAGAGAGGGAAAGATGTGAGAGAGAAACATCAATCGGTTGCCTCTTGTATGCACCCCAAATGGGGACCAAGCCCACAACCTAGGCATGTGCCCTTTCTGGGAATCGAACTCTTGACCTTTTGGTTTGCAGGACAATGTCCAACCGACTGAGCCACACTGGCCAGGGCAGCAATATTTTTAACTGGACATTGGATTGAAGGCACAGAAGTTTTGGGACTCCAGGGCAATGCATCCCAGATGGATGAGAAGCCTGCTTTTTTCTGATAAAGTAAGGGAAGCATAATTGTGAAGGAGGAAAGGCCAGGGAAACAGCACAAAATGTTGTCCCAACTGCATTCTTAGATCATTTTTTAGAAGAAAGGATCCATGGCAGTCGAGAATCGGCAATGGACGTTCCACGTTTGAAGTCTTCATGCAGCCTACATTCCCAAGTTTGGAAACTGCAAATTGAAATATTCCTGAATAAAAAGTCTAGAGATGTAACTTCGAAAACTGTGGGCCAAAGAAAAACACATCTTCCTCAGTTCTCTTGACTTGAAGGAGACATTTAAAAAAAAATTACTAGAAATTACTATGAGAGAACTTGATTCAAAACAACCAAGGTTTTTTTTTACTTTCATTTTAGCTACACAGCAGAAAACCATGTGGTGTGTGTGTGTGTGTGTTTCTTCAGTGTGTCTTTATACAAATATTCTGAATGTGAAAGAAAACTAACAACTTAAACTGAGTTGATAATGCAACTTTGAGTATTTTTGCATTAGCCAGGTCTTGTCTAATATAGGGCTTCACTGATGCTTCTGGACACAAAAACCCAGCTCAGGGATGGCATTCAGTCAAAATATCCCATTGCTCCACAGTAAGAACCTAAGCATCAAGTTTGATATTACTTTATGCTTCAAAATATCATAATTCAAAAAGACAAAGGCATCCAAGGAGATGACTCTATTTTGATGAGATCTTTAAATGTAACAATATCTTTGTCCATTTCATTATGTTCTTTGACTTATAGTGTGATTTAAGTCAAGTTCTGGTGAATGACAGTAGGAAGCAATATCTTTATAGGACCCAAAGTGAAGTTATGAATCAATTCTTTGAGGTAGTGTAAGTGGAAAGAACTGTCTGTATTATTTCACTACTAAAATTCTGTGAGCGGTTCATTAAAACTTCAGGGAGCTGCCACTAAATACATCCAAAGACAAAGAAAGAAAATTTCATCTTAATTCATCCTAGGGGCAGACAAGGTAATGGAGACAAGTTGATAATATTATCTTGAGTCTGAACATAACATTTCAGTCCTGTGACAGAAATAACATGGCTGGCTGAGCGAAGTGCAGCAAGGACTATCTTTTATATGTTGTTCTGACCCTCCCTGCTTGCATGAGATGACCTACTTTCTAGTAAGCAAGTGGCAAGCCTGCTGACTTTAGAAAAGGGTCATGACCAGGAATTTCTGAGAAAATTTCAAAAGCCATGTTTGAGAGTGAAATCTAGCCTTAAACTTAGAAAATGTTTATCAACCAGGTTTTATTATGTTTCACTCAAACCTGTAAATGGCTATTACACACCAGTCTACACTTAACACCAGCAATAATTATAGTAATAGCTGCCATTTTTGACTATTTATTCTGCACCAAGAACTGTTCTTAATATACATGATTCTGTGAAATTTTCAGAATAACCCCATGAGACAGATTTCTTTTCTGTATTCCTCATGTTATGTACAGAAGAAGTGGTAAGAGAACTGGGTATCACCAGGCAACAAGGTATATACACAGGCTGAACTCAAAGGAATTTGTATCAGCAGTATTATCTTCACACTGAAAATAATTTGGTTTAAAAAAATAAGTTTAATATGTCACATTATATTAATGCTGCTAATTTTATCAGTTTTGCACTTTTCCTTATTGTTAAATCTAAGTTGCATATTTAAGAACCATAAATATGAAGACTTCATATCCCATTTATATTTACATAGGTTTAAATAATGACAACTAATTTAAGCCAATGATATATAAAGCATTACTTTTTCTTTTATAGGATCTGCATTTTCACAAGTTTGTGAAGCACTGGAGTCCATTTGATACTGTAAGAAGATAAAAGCAAGAACTAATGATGCTTGTCTTGGAAGAAAGAAAATTGGAGGTAAGCAAATAAGAAAACACATCAGAAGAGTCTTCGATTATCTAAAATGTTGTTACCTAAAAGAGTCAATGTATTTTTCTTCATGACCCGAAGTGCTAGAGTTTAAATTAATGGGTAGAAGCTACACACACACACAATCAAAGTTGTGACAAGATGGAATGGGAAATGTAGAAATTAATTTCCTCTTTTGTGGCCATTTCAACATAGAATTCCATAACTAGTTTGGGCTTTGGGTGTAGTCAGGAAGGGTAGACCAGAAGACCTTTAAAGCCCCTTCTTGTGATCAGATTCTCTGTCTCTTAAGAAAAAAGCATTGAGGTTAGGATGACAGAAGATAGACTCATCTAGTCACCATTGCTCACTCACAAGGTTTTGTCACAAACAGTGACAAAATCCAAAAAATATTCTGTATCTCAAAAACACAAGAGGCACTAACAAGCAGAGAGAGAAAAAAAATAGCAACAAGTATTTGGTGTCCTGAGAAAGCTCCTTAACAACTGAAATGGGAGAAGAGAAGAAAGGATTAAGCTGACAACATGCCAATGAACAAGTAAAACAGCCTGTCTTCTTAACTTAAGGAAGCTGGTCTCTCTCATGACTTCTCTCTTTACTGCACATTTTGATTGACAATCTAGCTCCCCAGACTTTTCTTCTTCCATGGCCCACTATTCCCTGAAGACATACATAAAATTGTCTCATTCCTCACTCCAGAGAAGCCACAATAAAAGAAAAAGTCTTGACAGACAGATAGTAAATGAATGAAAAGGAAACAAAACACTCCATTATTTTAAGAGAACGGGTAGAAATGAGAATGTCGGGGAAGTAAATGAGCCCAGCGCACTGAAGCTGACAGAGAACAAGACAAGTTCGGTGATGGTGGCAATATTCACATTAATTTCATAGTCCAACATCCATGACTGAAAAAAAAAATGGTCAACAGCATTTACAGTGACAAACAAATATGGACCAATTGAGCTTCTTTCTCCTCTTCTGCAGTTTCAAAATATTGTAAAATGTATGTAAATAATAAAACATACTCAAAATTATTTTCCATTGCCATAAGATATACATATTTCTTATAAAGCCATATTGACTCAGCATATCCAACTTGACTTCTAGTATAAAATTAAAAAAACAACTCAGATCTTATTTTTCTCTGGTTCATATATTGTCAAAAAAATAAGGAAAACATCCTGAGATTATGCCTAAAAGGTCACGTATTTCCTTCACCCAATGGTCCCATACATGTCTGACGGCATGTCCTCCTTCCCACCCAATTCAACACTGCAAACCTGCTCTCCCCCTCAGAGTTCTCATTCCCTAACTCTGTCCATTTCTATTTTCCCTGATTAATATTGAAAAAATTGATAATATACTACTTTATATAGTTTTTTGTTCATTGTCTCCTCCTGCTAAAATGAAGGTATCATGAGGGCAGGAATTTCTGTTGTTTCTTCACTAATGTAAGCCCTGTCCAAAACAGAGCCTGACACAAGGCAGGCATACAGTGCAAATTTGCTGACTGGATACATGCCAATTGTCTATTTTTTATCTGTTTTCCCACTAAACTGTAAGTTCCTTAAAGACAGGATCCATTTCTAATTTGTGGTAATATCCCACACACAAAAAGCACTAACCATGTTGAGTGAATTAAGAAAGAAAAAAAGAGCAGCCTGCTGAGAAGCTGGCCTGGCACTCACAGGTAATTAGATGTAAACCATCTCACAGAATATGAACCTCTAACAAGGTTACTCTGAGGCCATGATGAAGTGAGGTGAAGCAACTTCATAATTTTGTCTAAGCACAGACAAGAACAAGTCACTATTCCACCTACAAATACCAAATATCCTCATCTGTTGGCCAAAGTAAGTGATGGCCACTTCTTTATCAATTACAGCTTTTTGTCTCATTTTAGCCTCCCTCTCTGTGTGTAGGGTTTATTGAGATGCTCAATCATAGAAATTATCCAATCTAAAGTAAACCTCTAGTTCTACTTCCTTAGACCTTCCTCCAACTCACTCTAATTTCATAGCTGGTTCTTCCCAATACATTCTTTCTGGGTATTTTTTCCCCATGGCATGTATTTGCACTCAATAAAATAAAAAATAAGTTTACTCATTTGTTCATTTTTTTTCCTTTGTATCCCTTGCCTGAGGAGATATATTGGCAAAAATGTTGCTATGAGAAATGTCCAAGATTTTACCCCTATGTTTTCTTTGAGGATTTTTAGTTTCATGACTTGCATTTAAGTCTTTAATCCATTTTGAGTTTATTCTTATATATGGTGTAAGAAGGTCGTCTAGTTTAATTTTTTTGCATGTACCTGTCCCATTTTCCCAACACCATTTATTGAAGAGACTGTCTTTACCCCACTGTATGGTCTGTCCTCCTTTGTCAAATATTAATTGACATAAAGATATGCATTTACTTCGGGGCTCTCCATTCTGTTTCATTGATCTATATGCCTGTTCTTATGCCAATGCCATACTGTTTTTATTACAATAGCCTGGTAGTATAGTTTGATATCAAGTAGTGTGATATCTCCAACTTTGTTCTTCTTTCTCAAGATTGCTGAGGCTATATGGGGGTCTCTTATGGTTCCATATAAATTTTTGGAATATTTATTCCAGATCTGTGCATAATGCCACTGATAATTTTTTTTATGTTTTATTGTTTATGCTGTTACAGTTGTTCCAATTATTTCCCTCTTCATCCCCTTCCACCTATCTCACCTTCCACTTCTATAGTCAGCCCCCAACCCTGTTGTCCATGTCCAGGGGTCTTTCATATATGTTCCTTGACTAATCTCTTCACCTTCTTTCAAATAGTCCCAACTCTCTCCTCCCCTCTTACTGCTGCCAGTCTATTCCATGGTTCTGTGCTTCTGGTTCTATTTTGCTCATCAGTTTATTTTGTTCAGTACATTCCCCTTGTAAGTGAAATCATATGTTATTTGTCTTTTGCCAACTGACTTATTTCACTTAGCTTGATAGTCTCCAGTTCCATCCATGTTGTCACAAAAAAGTAAGAATTCCTCCTTTTTTCTGCTGAGTAGCATTCCATTTTTTAAATTTACTACAGTTTTTTAATCTACTCATCTACCGATGGACACTTAGGCTGTTTCCAATTCTCAGCTATTTTGATAGGAATTGCGTTGAATCTGCAGATTGCTTTGGATAGAATAGACATTTTAATTATGCTAAATTTTCCTATCCATGAGCATAGTATATGCTCCACTTATTTGTATCTTCCTCAATTTTTTCCCTCAGTATCTTGTAATTTTCCCAGTACTGGTCTTTTACCTCCATGGTTAAATTTATTCCTAGGTAGCTTATTTTTTATTGTTGTTGCAATAGTAAATGGGATTATTTTCTTAATTTCTATTTCTGAGAGTTCATTTTTGGTGTATAAAAATACCATTGATTTCTGAATGTTAATTTTGTATCCTGCTACTTTGCCAAATTCATTTATTTGATTCCGTAGTCTTTTGATGGAGTCTTTAGGGTTTTCTATATACAATATCATGTCATCTGTGAATGACAGTTTTACTTCCTCCTTTCCAATTTGGATGCCTTTTATTTCTTCTTGTTGTCTGATTGCTGTGGCTACTATTCCAGTACATTTGTTTGTTTTTTATTGAATGCATTGGGGGTGATATTGGTTAATAAAACCATACGGTTTAAGTGTATAACTCAATAAAACATCATCTGTATACTGCATCATGTGCCCACCATCCAAAGCAACATTCCTTTCCATTCCCATTTATCCTCCCTTTGCCCAGTTCCACCCTCTTTTCCCTCTAGCTATCACCATACTGTTGTCCATGTCTATGTGTTCTACATATATAGTTTTTGCTTAATCTCTCATCTTTTTTCAGCCAGCCCCCAGCCCCTCTCCCTCTGACAGTTGTCAGTCTTTTCTATGTATTTATGCCTCTGTTTCTATTTTGTTGGAATAAGAGTGGTGAAAGTGGACATCCCTGTCTAGTTCCTGATCTTAAGGGGAAACAATTTTAGTTTTTGCCCATTGAGTATGATGTTGGCTTTGGGTTTGTCATATCTGGCCTTTATTATGTTGAGGTATGATTATTCTATTTCCGCTTTGCTGAGAGTTTTTATCATAAATGGATGCTGGATTTTATTAAATGCTTTTTATGCATCTTTTGAAATAATGAAGTTTTTGGAAAGCAAAAAAACCATCAACAAAATGAAAAGGGAACCCACTTAATTGTTGAGAGAACATATTTTCCAACAATACATCTGATAAGAGCTTAATTTCTAAAATATATAAAGAACTTATACAACTCAACACACACACACACAAAGTTTAAAAATGGGCAAAGGACCTGAATAGATACTTCTCCAAAGAGGACATATGGATGGCCAATAGACATAGGAAAAAATATCACTATCACTAAACATCAGAGAGATGCAAATTAAAACCACAATGAGATATCACCTCACACCTGTCAAAATGGCTTTCATCAATAAAACAAGTGCTGGCAAGGATATGGAGAAAAGGGATCCCTCATGCACTCTTGGTGGAAATGTAGACTGGTGCAGCCACTGCGGAAACCAGTATGGAGTTTCCTCAAAAAAATTAAAAATGAAACTTCTTTTTGACCCGGCAATCCTGCTTGTAGGAATATACCCAAAGAAACCTAAAACATTCATTTGAAAGAATACACTGCAGCATCATTTATAATAACCAAGATCTGGAAACAGTCCAAGTGCCCTCAAGTATATGAGTGGATAAAAATGCTGTGGTACATTTACATAATGGAATATTACTCAGCTGTTAAAAAATAAAAATAAAAAACAAGGAAGTCCTACCATTTGCAACAGCATGGATGGACCTGGAGAGGATTATGCTATGTGAAATAAGCCAGTCAGAGAAAGACAAATATCATATGATCTCACTTATACGTGGAATCTAATGAACAAAATAAACTGACAAAGTACAAACAGAGGCAGGTATACATGGAACAGGCTGATAGCTGTCAGAGGAGAGGGAGCTTGGGGTATTGAATAGTAGAAGGTGAAGGGATTAAGGAAAAAAACTTATATATCTCATAGACACAGACAACAGTGTGCTGATGGCCAGAGGGGAGGGCAGAGGAGGTCAGTGGAGACGGGAAAATGGAGGAAAGATGGGGAGGGAAAGAGGCTTTGCTTTGGGCGATGGGCACATAACACAGTGTGCAAATGATGTTCTGTTGAGTTATACACTTGAAACCTATGAGGTTTTGTGAACCAATGTCACCCCAGTAAATTCAATAAAAATAAACAAATAAGTTCAACTTGTTTAGTACTAGTGTGTTTCTTGGTGGCAATTGGCTGAAGAGCATTGAAAGAATAAATAAATTACTTAATCAATGGAGGCATTTCGTAAATTATCTGCCTAGGGATTTCTTAATATCTTGAACTTTACAACTTCCCAAGGCCATTAGAAGGAAAACAATTTCACCTCTATGCTTCTCCAGCAAAGGAGGTATTCTCCCATCTCCGGGAAAACCTTAGGAAACTTATTTCAGTGGAGTTCAGTTTTCCAAAAGTAAACCCGTAAAGCAGGGATGAGGGATATGAAAACCTTATGAATCATTTGTAAATTATAAAACCAGCTACATTATACATATGTTGTGTATTATACATATGTTGTTTATTCACAATCATGTGTCATCACTTATGACAATAAATAATTCAAATTATATCTCTGGTCTGCAACCAGTTACTTTTTTAAGATATTAATACTTCATAGGCTTCAGCACTTTTTTAAAGTACAAAGTAGTAAGTGTTACTATAAAATGTACATTAGATGTACCCAGATAAATTACAATAAAGCATGGACAGGGAAGAAATAGAGGCTTGGAAGGCATTCTTAAAGAGCACGATGTCCAAGATAAACAAGGCCTGGACACTACTTGCAGGCGATGAAAATAGATCTTATTGCAATAGGGAGGGAAATCCAGCACAAACCAACATAATCTTCCATCTGTGCAGAGCTGACTGGATGTTTTCAAGGCAGAATGCATGAGTTAGGAGGGGGAACAAGTGGGGGCTGAAGCAGAGTCAAAGAAATAGAAATGTACACAAAGAGAGGGAAAGGTTGGTCAGTGCAAATATGTCATTTGGGTCTGTTAACTGGCACTCATCCAAGTTAAGCTCCTGACCTCCCACAAAGACAAAGGTGACAAAAGTCCTATGTTCAGGTTTTGATTAGAGTAAATAGTAAATTCATTTGTCAGCCTGGAGCTTTCCCAGAGCTTGAAGTGGGCTATTGTCATCCTAGAAACCTTGAGATGTTAGAAACACTGCTAGTATTTGTTCAAGTTTCCTAGTATGGAGGTTTGGATGAAACTCTGTGCTGAGTGTCTTCAGCCTTTATTGGCCAAGATTGAAGCCTAATCAAGAAGAGGTCTCAGAGGATCCTGAGTTTGATCAAGAATAGGGTCTTTGTCAATGGTAGGATTGATAGAGCAGCCCTGGAGCTCAGCTACCGAGCACAACAATCATATATGGCTTCTGCCAATAGGGTAACTAGGTTACTGGTGTAGACTGTAGTAGACTTTGAAGTTGTCTCCAAAACATCCACACTTCCCTCCTTCTGTGTGTAGCATCCATATAATTTGAGGGTGTCTGACCCCATTCTCAGCTTGTGCAGGCAGAGGGTAATGGGAAGGCTGATGGGTCTGGCCAATCAGGATAGTTCCTTCCTTCTTGGTTGAGGTGCCCCAGGTCTTAGGCAGTTGGCACATATCATTCCCATAGCCACATGGGCCCACAAGTGTGCACCAGTTTGTGAGAAACTCAGTATTTATGGTAGATAACCATGAGAAGTCACCCACTGTCTTTTCAGGAGTCATGCTGCCCAGCTACAAGAGTCAGCCATCTCCCTACAGTGAGAGAAAGCAGCTGAGGATGAACAGACATACAGAGGAACGCAAAGTGGAGAGAAACATGTGGGGCTAGAACCAGATCTCTGATCAAACAATTAGCCTGTTCTGCCCTTAGCCAATAAATCTCCCTTTTCTGTTTAAGATAGTTTGGGTTTCTTTTTCTATTACTTGCAATTAAAAGCCACCCAAACTAAAATGTAAATTTTAATATGGCCTTTTGAAAAAGGAACAATACAAACACAATGAGACAAGAAATGATAAAGGTAGAAATGTTTTGCAATTTAATGGTTTGGTGTTTCATATATAAGACGACAGAAATTTCTAAACCTATTATTCCATAGGGAAAGGCAGCAGGTAAGTGGAGGCCTAGAGGTGATCCAAGACATCATCCTTTGTACTCAATGCCTTTGTTCACTGAGCACTTTTTATTATTCCCAGCAAGAATTGGTTGCTCTTAAGTATATGTTAAAATAAAATTAGTTAGTGAATAATGTCCCTTTTTAAATTCATGTACCATAATGATGTCAATTTATTTGAATAGTTGGCTTAGAAAGCCATTGTACTGAACTTGGCATAAGCTTGTTGACTGCAAGAGCCTTTTATAGTCCTGTGCTCCCTGCGCTCTCACCCATTATCTCCTAATAAAACAACAAAGGTTCCCTAGAAATGCCCCAGTTAGACATTATTATGAAGCATTTTACTATCATTTGCTAGACTAATTTGACTTATACAACCTAAAGCAGTGAGTCAAGACCTTGGTCGGCAGTTGAAATGAGGTGTACGAATCCCTTTGTAAATTGCTTTAAAATAAAAGCAAGTTCATCTCTTCTTGATAGACTTGAGTACTTTAAATGTCAGTATCTCTTCCTCATAGTCATTGCAGGCTCTAAAATAAGAATGGATGATGTATAACCCTTGGGAATTAACTTTCTGAAACTACACTGGTTCCATTTTCAGCTTTAGAGCAGCAAGCATTTGGACTGGGTAAGGATACTACATATTATATCAGGTCTTCTTCTGGTACAGATTAGAAAAGCAATAAAGATAAAAGCTACAAAATATACCTCTCATGGCTGATAACAATTCATGTCTAAAAGGATCGGAAGGGAGTCATAGTGGTTAAATGGTGCACTCAGAGAATAAATCTCCAAGGTACAGATCTTGGTCCTTCTCCTTCCTAGTTGTATAACCTTAGAGAAATTATTTGACACTATTAAGCCTCATTTTCCCATTCTGTAAAATATAATAATAGTAATACCTATAATAATAGCACCTATCTATCACATAGTGCTGTTTTGAGAACTCAGTGCTTATGAAGTGCTTATGCACAATGCTTGCTAATAGTCAATAAAAGTTAGCTTACAATTTTACAAAGAGGAAAATGTCATCTAATGTAAAAATGAATATTAATATAAATATGTTTATAATTTTGTTTATTTTTACTACAATCTTAGTAGCATTTTAGAAGAGAAACTCAGAATATTTCTGATATTTTGAAATCTGATTTAAGGTATATTTTCAATGTGGGACTTGATTAGAAGTAGGTAAAGACCAAGATACAATACTCCAGGATTGGTGATTACAGCAATGCCAGGATTTCCAGGCAAGGGGTTCAAATAGTCTTGGAATATAAACTATTATTTGATATTTTTTAAGGAGAGTCAATATGTCTTTCATGAAATTCTTGAAGTAGACAATAAGGTTATTGCAACTTTTATTTTCCTGAGGGGGATAAATTATGTAGAAGAATTGATTAGAATAATAAAATCATACTACTGTGGACAATAAACTGTTTGAATTTCTGTTCTCAATGTAAAATAAAATAGTGGTTAGCCCAAAATTCATTTCCATAGAAAATTTTCTGTGATAGATTTTTACAGCAAATATCAACTCCAAAGTTTATTTTGTAAAAAGTGCTGCTAAGTATCTTTGTATTCATTTAGCACTTCTTATCTCTGCACAGATGAAAAGAAACCATGAAGGATAAAGTGTGGCCTTAATGACAATTTCTCTTCAGAGAATCCATATTTGCAAAATTAAGAAGCAAGTTACCGTATGAACAATAAAGCATTGCATCCTTCCTAAAGGGTCCAGTCTTATTATTTAAGAGGTTCTTGAAGTTTAATTTGCAGTTACATTATTGAAACCTGTTTTCTTTTGGTGGGGAGGGTGAAGGAAAAAAGTGTTGAACAGCATAGCAATCAATTTTTGATTCCACCATATTTTCTTAGCATGCAAGCTCCCTCTCAGTTTCACAACCCTCCTTATTCACTTTATATTGTGTTGATCAATATCTTGCATTACTAATACCTCAAATTTCGTGCCCCTTTCTTTCTAGGTCCCACTTACCTTGCAAAATTCCATCCATTGATGAACCTGGCTATTGCAGGTCTGGATCCATGTCCACTTACACTTGACCATGTAAAATTTTTGGTTACTTTAGATAACAATGGTACAAAATATCTGAAGAGTGTAAGGGTTGGCTACATCCTCACAAATCCACCATTTGGTTATCACGAAATCAAGTCACAAATCAAATACTGCCACATGTGTAGACATTTTGTATATAATCATTTAATAGCCAGCAGGTGGGAAATGTTCCATAAGTTCAGCTCTCTGCCCTTTTAGAGACCTCTCCAGACCTTGCATGAAACTAACTTGAAGCAGAAAAGAAACTGAAGAAACAGGGTTCTTTTACCCTATGTTTGTCATCAGACAACCAGAAAACTTTGACCAATGTTTAGACACAGATTCATTTAGTGACATAGTTCACTTCTGTAAGTATTAATAACGTCTCCAAAATAGTTTAGGCCACCTACATATCTTGAATACCACCGATTTCACCACTGACAGCCCATTTCCAAAAGTTGTATTAATTTATGAGCCTCTAATTTCACAAATAAAAATGCATCCTTAACATCCATTATGTTAATTAGAGGAAGAGCCTGATATTGACCAAGGATTAAAAAGAGCTATTTTTTTTGTAGTAAACATCTGTGAAGTGTGGCCTCTGTGACACCCCTAAAAGATAAATTTCTAAAATGACAACTGACTGCTCCCCAGATCAAACTTCCTCAATCTCTTTAATCTAGAGGAACCCTTTATATGATTTTCAGGGTACAAGAGTTTAGGACTTCCTGCCAATATGGAAGTATGGGTAGATACACTTTGCCTTGTCACACAACCAAAAGAAGGACAACAACAAATTTGAACACAAAAAATAACCAGAACTGCCAGAAAATCAAACTGTATGGAAGTTCAACAACCAAGGAGTTACAGAAGAAATATTCATCCAGACCGGTAGGAGGAGCAGAGATGGGCAGCCGGGGCAGTGATGGGCAGCCGGGGCAGAGAGGACGAGCAGCAGGGTGGCGGCTGGAGGACTGGGCGAGCAAGGTGGAGGCTGAAGGGCAAGGCAGTCCCACATTTGCATGTGGATAAACCAGGAAAAGCAACTGGGGAGCCAGAGAGACTGTACAACCCAGGGTCCAGAGCAGGGAAATAAAGCCTCAAGACCTCTGGTGGTAAAAATCTGTGGGAGTTGCGGTGGCAGGAGGAATTCTCAGCTTCACAGAGGATCCTACAAGGTCCTAGAATGTACACAAACCCGCCCACCAGGAAATCCGCACTAGAAGGGTCCAATTTGCTGTGGGTAGTAGGGGAAGTGACCGAAAGCCAGCAGAGAGAAGAGCAAGTGGCATTGTTCCCTCTCAGACCCCTTCCCCACAGACAGCACCATAATACAGTGATGTGGGTTGCCCTGCCCTGGTGAGTACCTAAGGCTCCACCCTTTACTACATAACAGGAACGCCAAGACAAAAAAAAAAAAAAAAAAATGGCTCTAATGAAAGAACAGACCAAAGCTCCAAAAATAGAACTAAGTGATGAAGAGATAACCAATCTATCAGATGCAGAGTTCAAGACACTGATAATCAGAATGCTCACAGAAATGATTGAGTATGGTCACAAAATAGAGGAAAAAGTGAACACTATGCAAAATGAAATGAAGAGAACATTTCTCTTCAGGGAACCAATAGTGAAGGGGAAGGAACCAGGACTCAAATCAATGATTTGGGGCAGAAGGAAGAAAAAAAAAACAGTCAACCAGAACAGAATAAAGAAAGAAGAATTCTAAAATATAAGGAGAGGCTTAAGAACCTCCAGTACAACTTTAAATGTTCCAACATCCGAATCATAGGGGTGCCAGAAGGAAAAGAGGAAGAGCAAGACATTGAAAACTTATTTGAAAAAAATAATGAAAGCAGCCCTGGCCGGCATAGCTCAGTGGATTGAGTGCGGGCTGTGAACCAAAGGGTCACAAGTTTGATTCCCAGTCAGGGCACATGCCTGGGTTGCAGGCCCCCAGTGGGGGCCAAGTGAGAGGCAATCACATATTGATGTTTCTCTCTCTCTTTCTCTCTCCCTTACCCTCTCTAAAAATAAATAATTTTTTTTTAAATTGTAAAAAAAAAAAAAAGATTAAAAAAAATAATAATGAAGGCAAACTTCCCCAATCTGGCAAAGGAAATAGACTTCCAGGAAGTCCAGGAAGTTCAGAGATCCCTAAGAAGTTGGATCCAAGGAAGCACACAGCAAGGCACATCATAATTACATTACCCAAGATTAAAGATAAGGAGAGAATCTTAAAAGCAACAAGAGAAAAGGAGACAGTTACCTACAAACACATTCCCATAAGACTGTCAGCTGATTTCTCAAAAGAAACCTTGCAGGTAAGAAGGGGATGGAAAGAGGTATTCAAAGTCATGAAAGGCAAGGACCTACACCCAAGAACACTCTATCCAGCAAAGCTCTCATTTAGAATGGAAGGGCAGATAAAGTGCTTCACAGATAAGGTCAAGTTAAAGGAGTTCATCATCATCAAGCCCTTATTCTATGAAATGTTAAAGGGACTTATCTAAGAAAAAGAAGATCAAAACTATGAACAGTAAAATGACAACAAACTCACAATTATCAAAAATGGAGCTTAAAAAAAACAAAAACAAAATTAAACTAGGCAAACAACTAGAATAGGAACAGAATCACAGAAATGGAGATCACATGGAGGGTTATCAGTGGGGAGCAGGGAGAATGGGGAAAAAGGTACAGGCAAGAAGAAGCATAAATGGTAGATACAAAATAGATGAAGGGGAAGCGGGGTTAAGAATAGTTTCAGAAATGGAGAAGCCAAAGAACTTATGTGTATCACCCATGGGCATGAACCAATGGGTGGAGTGAATACAAGTGGGAAGTGGGTTTCAGGGTGGAGGGGAAAAGAGGGGACAACTGTAATAGCATAATCAATACAATATATTTAAAAAACTAAAACAGCTAAGGAAATAATTCCCAAATTTAAAACAAAAGAGTTTAAAGAACAGTGTAGCATGTGGTATATTCCCATGGAAATTTGCTTTCGTAGTTTAAAACAATGACTTTTTAACCAATCTTTTCTGGAAAAAAAAATGAAAATAAGATAGTTAATCTTAGTTTACCATTCTTAAAATTAAGCTCTTCCTTTACATTAGAAATTTTTAAACACTCATGAAACAAATACAATAAATTCCTGCTAAATAACTATGTTAAGCCAAAAGAGAATTTCATTTTTCTTTAAATTTGGCTCAATAGAGTTACTTCAAAGAAAGGTTATAAATTTACCTTAATTAATGTTATTTACAGCATGAAACTTTATTGACAATAAATACCAAAGCTTCTAAAGTCAGTACACTAAAATTAGAGTTACATTATACAAGAATTTAAGAAACAGAGCTAATCAATTGGGGAGGAGAGACCCTAGAAAATGCATATTTGGAAGAATTGGAAAATAGGTGAGATAAATTCAGATTATGGACACTTTTCAAGACAAGAACAGAACACATAAGCTGTTTGATTTCAAACAGAAATGAGAATGAGGCAAAAAGAATTAGCTTCCGTTGCTGGGTAGCCATTATGAAGACATCCAATAAAAGCTATGTGTCATTGACATATGAAAGGATGCTCAATATCACTAGCCATCAGAGAGATGCAAATTACAACTACAGTGAGATACTACTTCACACCAGTCAGAATGTTCATCATAAACAAATCAAAAAACAATAAGTGCTGGTGAGGTTGTGGAGAAAAGGGAACCATAGTATACTGTTGTTGGGGATGCAGACTGGTGTAGCCACTGTGGAAAACAGTATGGAATTTCCTCAAAAAACTAAACATGGAACTGCCTTTTGACCCAGCAATTCTGCGGCTGGGATTATACCCTAAGAATCCTGAAACACCAATTCACTAGAACCTGTGCACCCCAGTGATCATAGCAGTGTTATGTACAATAGCGAAGTGCTGGAAACAGCCTAAGTGCCCATCAGTAAATGAGTGAATGAAAAAACTGTGGTATGAAGGAGAAACCACGCCTCTCACCATGGGAAATGTAGCCCAATGTTTCACATAAAAACTCCAGTGGAACATGGGACAGCAAGCAGGCCCCACATGTGTGACAACAGGATTTCCTGTGGGGAATCAGGATAGCCTATTTCTTAGAGTTAAAACTTGCTCCTGCTAAATATATCTCCCACCCTGGATCAAAAGAACATATGCTAATGCTTATCTAGCTTCCTTAGACTGGTGCTGCTAATCCTTTCAAGTTCAGCCCAAACCTGTTGTCTTTTCATTTGCATACCTCTCCTTTGAAGTGCCTTCCTGGCTGTCTACTGCCTAAAGAGAATCTACAATCTATGCATAGTTAATGAAGACCATTCTGATGTAATGTACTCAAGAACAACAATAAAAGCCTGTCAGGGCTACACTCGGGGCCTCTCTCAATGATTAGAAAGGGGACACATAGTCCCAGCCCTTCTAGTCCAGTATACTCCGTGTGAATTTATTCATGCGCCTGCCATAGCATACAGATTTCTGCTGGACAGGATCCGCGACAGTGGTACATTTACACAATGGAATACTACACAACAGAAAGAAAGAAGGAGCTCTTACCTTTTTTGACAGCATGGATGGAACTGGAGAGCATTATGCTAAGTGAAATAAGGCAGGAGGTAAAGGACAAATACCATGTGATCTCACCTATAAGTGAAACCTAATCAACAAAACAAACAAGTGAGTGAAACAGGACCAGAGACATGGAAACAAAGAACAAACTGACAGTGACCAGAGGGGAGGGTAGAGGGAGATAAAGGGGGAAAGAGGGGAAGGGTCAAGTCATGGAACATGTATAAAGGATGCATGGACAAAGATAATGGGGGGGGATTGAATGTGGGAAGTGGGGAGTAGACAGGGCAGGGGAGAGGAATGTAGGGAAAATTAGGACAGCTGTAATTGAACAACAATTTTTTAAAAAGCTATGTGTCATTGAAATAGATTAACAAAGAGTCTGGTAACATATCAACCCAGTAAAGGGAAACAAAAGTTTGGCACCTGAAAGTAGAAGAAAGAAGTAAGAAAACGTAGTCTTCCAAATTGACTTACACTGTGTCCCCTTTCTTTTTGTTTTGTTTTCCTCTGGCCCAAAACAAATCATTTTCACTACAAGCTTCAGTCACCACCAACATCCTTCACTAGATTACTTGGGAAATTCAAAACTTGCAGTTGGGGTCAGTTTCAAGGGCGCATTACCTGCAGCTGCACAGGACTCCATGCTCAGAAGGGAAACTCTCATGTTCTCTTGTGGCTGTCGTGAAATTCAACTAATTTTTTTTAATCAACCACAATATATTTAATAGCAACCTGATTCACACAAATCAAAGATTAAAAAATAAATTATGAGACACAGGAAATATTTAAAAACCAAGTGACATTAAGTCACTGATCTTGAGTGACATTAAGAAATTATTGTTTTACTGATTTGACTTTGGGTGATGGGCAGACAATACAATATACAGATCATGTATTAAAGAAATGCACATTTGAAACCTATATGATTTTATTAACCAATATCACTCCAAAATTTTTAATAAAAAAAGAAAAAAGTAATAAAATAGAATAGAATGAAATTTTAAAAAGAGATTTCTGTTTTATTTTTCTTTAGGTATAGTGTCGTATTTTGGTTTATTCTTGTCTGTATCATTTAGAGTTCAAGTGATCCTGCACTTTTACTTCGTGCTATACCCCAAAATTATGAAGCCAGTCTTGCTTACAGTTTAAGTTCTGGGCCGTATCATGCTGAAAGAATAGCCATGTGTACGTCCTTCCCAGACTTGGGTTCCATTTGAAAACCTCGTTTTATTAATACGAATTTAGAAGGTGCCATGCCCAATTGCCCTTCCCAACTCCTGGGACAGCTCCCCCTCCCCTTGCCTGCCATGTCAGTCCTGCTACGTAATAGCACAGATGAGAGTTCACCCTAGCCTGAGTTCCCCAAGATAAAGTTTACAACTAACAGATTCTCTAAAGATGACCTTACACATAAGTAAATGAGGCAGGAGCATGTTGTCTTCTTTGGGAACATTAAAGTATGTGTACTTTAGTGTAAGCTGCCCCCCTGTTTCCTCTACTCCCTCAAATCCCTGGCCTCCCACTAGCTGGAAATACAGTGGGAATTATCAGTGCATTATTACAGATTCTAGTTTTCTTCTTAAAGCTTTGTCTTATAAAAATAGATCCTCATATAGAAAGCATTTTCTAGTTCTCCAAGTGTTTTCACCTAGTGTGTATTATTTGGTCACCACAATAACTGTGCGGTAGACAGAGTGGATCTTATAACCCCACACAACAACAGCGCAAAGAACGGATATTAGAAGACAGACAAACCAGGGTCAGATCTTGTCTAGACCACTTCCTTGTCTGCACAATGGAGTCGTATAGCGACTAAATGTGAATGTGTATAAAACTCCAATTACAATGTCCAGCATGTAATAGGTACTCCTTATACAGGAGCTTTTGTTGTCAGGCGCATGCTTTCTGGGGATGAGGACAAGCATCGTCCTAATTAGAACCCACGTCCATCCTCATATCGTCGCTGCTGAGACACCTGGCCCTGGCATTTCTCAAAATGCATTGTGTTCTCTCACAGCCCTTTGGCCTTTTCCATTCCTGCTGTTCCATCCAAAATTGCTGCTGCCCATTTTCCATCTGGCAAATTCCACTTATCCTTTAAGACTTATCTCATTTGGCCTGTTTTCTGAAACCTTCCCCCAAAACCCTTCCTTCATTCTGTTAGGTAACCTTCTTTTGGGCTCCCATCTCCCTGTCTTGTTTCTATGGCTGCATAATGTTGTACTATAGCTGTCACTTTCCTAGTTGCTCTTCTTTGTTGTCTGTACTTACCTCTAGGGCACGACTTGTGTCTTGACTCTGCTTTTGGAGTCCTTGAGTAAATAAATATTTACTCCTTAAATGAATGAACACACAATGAAATAAATAAAAGGAGGTAGAAAGGAATTAATTTGCTTTTTGCGTGTGTGCCCCTTGGTAACAGAACTGAGATGCAAACCAGCAAAACCAGCATTTCTCCCATCCTGGAGCTAAGCCAGCACTCTCTTTTGCAACTAAAGGCAGCAGAACGTGACTTTTCTAAATAAAAGGGTTTCTTGAGTTTCCCAGGAGTCTGGCCTGTAGCCACAGGTATAGAAGTGGTAGCCTGCTGTATCTGGGTTGGGGAAGGAGTATCGCTTGATTACAGAGATCATTTTTCTTGGCACTAGTCAAAGAAGAGGACAGAGACATCTGCATGTCCCAATGACATCACTTGGCCCTGCCTTGCACAATAGAGAAAAAAAAAATTGTCAGGGCAAATTTCCAGTTTATCTAGACATAGCTGGGTCAAGGCCAAGATCTTCCACCCTTCCCCACACCCCTACTGATCCCAACACTGAAAATGGGTCTTAGAGAACTGAATAACATTGCTGGAAAGAGTGAAACTCCATCGGATTCACAGCCGTGAGTTGAAGGCACTGTCATCATACCCTTCCTGTCCCTTTATGCTTCCATTTCTCCACCCAACTCCCACCCAGGGGAACCACTCCCTCTGATTTGAGGGTTACCATCCCTCAGCATTGCTTTATACTCAGACTATATAGGCATATATTCTTAAAGCTACATACATTGCTTTACATTTTCTAAACTTTGTATGTTATTTTGTATGAATTCTTTCATCTTAAATTTACTTCAACTTACAGTGTCTTCTTAATATGACACTGTAAAGTTTATCCACATGGACATTTCTAGCTCTCTTCATTCATGATGGGTAGTGGCATTCCCCTGGGCGGTGTCAAATTTAACAGCTGCCAGCTCAAGAAGTGTGTTATGTGAGACTGGTGGATGGGGAAGCAGAAGACACATACACACAGGTCTCTGCCTCTTTTCATCTTGGGGTAGGCATGTATCCGGCATGCCACAGAGCTGGGGGGTGTCTGTGGTCTGTTTTATCACATGTAGACTAGGCTGATCTCATTTCCTGGGCTTTGTTTGCTCCTGAATGAGCCTATAATCAGACAGTATATCATTGCCAGAAGAACACTAGGCTGGAAGTCAGAAACCTAGATTCTTGTCCCAGTTCTATAATAAGAGCCTGCATGTTCTCTAGCTAGTTACTTCACCTTCCCAAGCCTCAGTGTGGACATAGAGTGTAACTCGGTTTCCATAGGCTGCACAGTCATAGGGAAATGCGGGACACATTATAGAGTCGAATGTGGGGAAATGGTTGAACTATGTACAGAAGGACCCAGTGGTAGTCTCTACTCCCCCACTTCCCGACTGGGGATAATCAGGCATATTACTTAAGCTTCCTAAGTCTCACTTGCCTCCGTCCCACAAATTGAGAACATAATGATTAAATTATGTAATGTACGTAAAGTGCTTAGTACAAGGCTGCCACGTGAAGAGTCATCGATGTTACTAATAGTAAGTTATACTATTTCTCTGGAGAGACCATTTTCCCATTCTTTTGTGTAATCTTAGTCCTCCTAAAAGCCTGTCCTGTACGCAGTTCTCCAAGTTTTTAGAGGGCATTTTGCCCTCCCTTGCTATGAAGTAAGCTCGTACAACCAGCAATGCCACCGGGAAGGCACTGAGACACCCAGCAGCCACAGACAGCTTCCGGGGCCCAGACTGCCGCCCCTGCAGGCACTACCTTCCCCGCCACATTTCCCAGAACTGAAAAATCTCTCTCTCAGTCTCACTGTTTTATTTTGGTTTTTCATTTTAATTGTTGATTTTTATTTTCAACCCTTTTCTTCCAAGCACTCGTGGAAGTTGGGCTGAGAAACAGATTGGAGTGACACAACTTTGCCTCTAAGTCCCAGCAACTAAGGTGGGTTTAGTTGCCAGGTCGTGTTGATGTTCCAGGGTTCCTGGGAGCCCTTTTCACAGCCCTTCGAGCCTCAGAGTCCTCTCCTTCAGTGCCTTTGGAAGACCCTTACTTTTCCCTCCTTAACATACTTCTCAATGTCTTGATGGGGAGCAAACTCTCTGGCTCCTCACAGAGGACACAGTTAGGGGTGTGGTAGATTGAATAACTGCCCCCGAAGATGTCCACATCCTAATCCCAAGACTTGTGAATAGGTCACCTTGCTTCGCCAAAGGGACTTTGCAGGCATGAATACATTAAGGGTCTCGAGATAGGAGATAATCCTGGATTACAAATTGGGCCCAATGGAATCATGAGGGTCCTTTTAAGAGGGAAGCAGGCCAGTCAGAGTTGGAGAAGGAGATGTGAGGCTAAAAGCACATCGATCTGTGTGAGAGAGACTTGAAGACGCTAGCCTGCTGGCTTTTGACATGAAGGAAAGTGGCATGAGTCCAGGAACGCAGTGGCCTCTAGTAGCTGGAAAAGGCAAGGAACAGACTATCCCTGGAGCTTCCAGAAGGAACACAGCCCTGCCAACACCTTGATTTTAGAACCTCAGATTTCCAGAACCTGAGCATGATGTTGTTTTCATCTATTGAGTCTGCGGCGACACATGACAGCAGCACTAAGCCACTGACACAGGTGAATGAGCGAGTTGGACACAATAAAGCCACCCCGGCACTTCTGTCTCAAGTCTTCTCATTCCTTCTTCCGCCTTAAGCGAAGGCATTCCGGGCACTTTAGGGTCCTTGGGTATGGGCTACGACCTCCAAGCCCATGTTCCAGTCAACCCTCCAAGCAAACACTGAAAACCATTCTCAGTTATTCAAAACCAGGGTATCCAGTAAATGCCCCAATCAATAAATTCAGCCTCATCTAAAATCATGTTCTTTTCTTCCTGGTCTAGGGTCTTTAAAATCCACTCCCACCTATTCTTCCCTGGTTTCTGCTAATATCAAATCCTGCAATCTGTTAAGTGTGTGAGCCTTCTCCTCCTGGTAAGACATATGTCTTACTGGGGAGCCCAACTCAGTAGCTGTCAGGAGTAGAAAAATCGAGACTCTGAGGTGGAGAGTGAGTAGTCCTGGGAGGAGAACAGGCATCCCCTCTGTTAGGTCATCGCCCCAGGTGAGATCTTTACATGAAGCAATAAGAGAGGAGGGTTTGCTCCTACTGGGGAAGAAGCTTCATTAGGGTTTGAATCTGGTCAACATCTTTCTTCCAATTCTCTCTTTCCCACAGTCATCTTATTTTCACACACACATGCACACACACACAAAAGACAGTGTGACACTAGAAGTGTACAACTTCTGCTGCCATTCAGCAAGCCAGGAAGGCCAACCACATCTGATTTGCAGTTGCCTCAGCCTGTGGCTGCAGAACATCAGAGATGTTTCGGAGGGTATCCATAGACACCTTGCTTCTCTGACTATTTCCTAAAAATGGAATTTAGACCCTGAGCTTATCATATATTTTTCATTAGGCTGCTGGCACAAATAAAAACAGGTAACCCATATTCTGAAGGCAGCACATCCTTTCTGCTTTCACATCCAAACAGATAAGACTACCATCCCCAGAAGCCCGCCCACAACTTTCTCGGGAATATTGATACCAATAGGGTAACAGTTCCATTGCCAAGAACAGACTCCACGCTGGCTGCTTTAAGAAAATACTCTTATCACAGGCTATTAAACACATTCCCGAATCATTAGGAAGGCTGCAAAAACAAACTCTGGGCTGTGCTTCTAAGAACAACTTTGAAATTACACTGCAGTGCCTCGAAGTCTCCAGAGCTGTGCTTCTGCCGTTTTCCGACATCAGGAGGCTGCCATCTGAGGGGTAAAAGCTGTTTGCACGCTTGCTGGTTTCAGAACCGCCCTGGCTCTGCTGGGACCCATACAAACAGAAAGAAGGCTAATTGCAGATTCAACTCAGATTCAAGAGAACAACTCAGATTCAAGTCCCAAGCAAATGTTTCTGATCAGCAGAACCTGAATCATATCCAAAAACCTAACTGCAACAGAATTCTAGGTGTAATTTTGAACACTGCAGCCTCTGCTCTAGGCAGGCAAGTGAGGAAACCAGTCCATAGTGCTGGCTCACTCACCCCGAGGATTCCCAAAGGAGGGACCATTGAGGCGCTGCCTGGAAAACAGTTCAGTCCCAGCAATCTGAGCTAACCGGCTGCATTGGTGAGTCAGGATCTGTCGGGCAGCTCTTCTTTGCAGACCATCTGAGAGTCAGAGCAAATGCGGAGAGAAAGGCAGAACCAGTCTCCTGCACATGAGGAAGTCATGCAGCCTCAGGGCACAGATCACCCGGCTCAGAAATCTGAGCTCTGAATGGTGTTCCATTGTTATCTTTTTGTGTTTTGAATTTCTCTTCATAGTTACTTTCTGTATTTAAGTTCTCCAATTTTATTTCAGAAAGGGAAATATTTCTCTCCTATATTCAAGATACATAGCTGAAGCAATACTGCAAGAGAAATGGGTCCCACCAGAGCGGAATTCCCTCTGACAAGTTTCTGAATTTAAAATTTCTCAGTTTATGTTGAATTTGGCAAAGGGGAGCCAAATACGCATTGTTTTGACTTTGAAATTTGGATCTATACAATTAACGAAGTAAAAGCTAGCATGTTATATGAATGCTAATTAATTATTCTTCATTTCAATAACAACAATTAAGCCATTGTTTAAGCTGTATTGGTTTGCGTATGCAAATTGTGTTTTTCTTTGCTACTGGAAACTCACTGATCACAGCTGCATGAAAAACTGTCTGGCTTATGAAGTTTCCATCAATCTTCACATGATAAAGCTTAGTTATGCAGAATTAATTAGCATTTGCAAATTAAAAGATTTGACTTCCATTTACATCTACCTTTAACTCCTAGCATTGTACAATTAATCTCTAAGAGGACTTGTGAAGAATAATCATTTAATATTAAATCAAATAATGAAACATTTAAACTGGGAGGTACATATGTGAATGAGCTTGAATTAGTGTGCTTCTGACAAATCAAACACATGGACCTTTTTATTCATTCAGAGCAATGACCCCGAGAACTCCCCAAAGCAGTTCTCCAGAGACTAAGCCTGGTCTTGTTTTCTCTATACCTTTTCCCACTTTCCCAGAAGCATTTTTAAACTGTGTGCTGTTCTCTACACTGAAATCATCAAATTACCTCACAATTTTACAATAAAGCAAGAGACAGACCATGAACTAATTACAGCAGTAACAGGTGCACAGCCTGTTTCAACAGCCCCCACACTCCCTGCAACCAGAAACTTTCACTCTCTCTGCACTCACATGTTTTTTTCTCAACTCACACCAAGAAAGACTGGCCTGGTCTCATTTATTTGGATGTGTATTGGAGGTTTGTATATCTTAAAAGAGAAGCTACCTCCAAACTCTCAAACCAAACCATGGTAAAAAAATCATTCATGCCCTTTTCCCCCAATTATTTGGTCTAGAAACCAAATGCGGCCTACAAGTAAACTTGAGCATTTGTAGAACTTCAATATAGAAAATTTAATAAAGGAAAATCATCCAGCTTTTCTCACAACTATGCAGGTCCAACCATAAATCACATGGTTCCTTTGGGTCTTAAGCCTTGGGTGATTGACACTGGATCCCCCCACATGCACACACAAAAAGTGCAGCATGGGAATGTACGTGGCACGGTCAAGACATAATTAGTCAAATAGTTTAGAAGAAAGGGCATCTCCAGAGACAAACTGGGGGAGTCGGCATGGGACTAGACCGTGGGGAAAGACAAAGGTCAGAATACAAAATCCGGATGTTTATTCCACAAGGGCCATTTGTTGACTCAAACTACCAGCACCCCTTGCACTCTGGGGACCAGAAGTAATTATAGGGAAACACAAAGAAGGTGAGCAGAGTCTGCTCCTGCATCATACAACTGCCCCCGCCTCAGATCTTGGGAAGAGTAACACGTGGGTGTGGAGACTTTCAATAAGGCTTGAATACAGGGGAGGCGAAAGGTAAGACCTTATAGTTTGAGCCTGAAGCCTCTCACTTGGATACCAGCAGTTTTTCTGAACAAAGTCACTGATTTTTCAGAAATCATGACCCTTAGATTCTAAGACTTATAAAATAAAAATATTTCTAGATATTTACAAAGCATTAAAGTCTTTATCACCTAACATGTCAAAAAGTTGAAATGATAAAATAATTAGGTGAGCAGGGATAGAACAGGGAAAAAGCTTTAAAATCTGTAGTAGAAGAATGGCCTCAGAGAACTCTTTTTAATTTCATGTATTTTATTTTATTATTTCTTCCTTTTTATTTTATATATTTTTTAAAGATTTTATTTATTTATTTTTAGAGAGAGGGGAAGGGAGGGAGAAAGAGAGGGAGAGAAACAGCAATGTATGGTTGCCTCTCACACGGCCCTCACTTGGGACCTGGCCTGCAACCCAGGCATGTGCCCTGACTGGGAATCGAACCAGGACCCCTTGGTTCCCAGCCCGTGCTCAATCCACTGAGCTACACCAGCCAGGGCTTATTTTATATTTTTAATTCTATTAAGACATTCATTTACTTAACAAATATTCTTTGAATGGTCACTGTGGGCCCTAGGAAGGCCCACAACACAGCATGAGTGACAGCTGCCTCTATGATCACACGCTGCATTTTCTGGCCATGGAATTTTGGCATATTGCACAAGCTCTGTGGCCCTCAGTTGCTTTTTCTGTAAAATGGCAGAAATAATACCCATCTCATAGCCTGTTATAAGAATTCCATTTATAAAGCAGTCCCAGAAAGACAAGTAATCATGTGATTTCACTCATTTGTGGAATCTAATGAACAAATCAAACTAACATGCAAAATAGTGACAGACTCACAGATAGAGAACAGGCAGACAGCTTGGGGTTGGTGCTGGGGAGGGGAGTGGAGTCAAAAGGAAAAAAAAGAGGAAGAACTCATGGTCACAGAGAACAGTGTGGGGATTACAGGTGGGGGCAGGTGGGTGGAGGTGGAAGAAGATATAGGGGGCATAAATGGTGATGGAAAAAATGCCTATAATAAATGACCAATTACAGAATGGCCATTATAAACAAAGCAACAGATAAGTGTTGGAGAGGATGCAGAGAAAAGGGAACACTAGTGCACTGTTGGTGGGAATGCAGACTGGTGAAGCCACTGTGGAAAACAGTATGGAATTTCCTCAGAAAACTAAAAATGGAACTGCCTTTTGACCCAGCAATTCCACTGCTGGGATTTTACCCTAAGAGCCCTGAAACACCAATCCAAAAGAACCTATGCACCCCAATGTTCATAGCAGCACAATTTATAACAGCCAAGTGCTGGAAGCAACCTAAGTGCCCATCAGCAAATGAGTGGATCTAAAAACTGTGGTACATTTACACAATGGAATTCTACGCAGCAGAGAGAAAGAAGGAGCTTATACCCTTTGCGACAGCATGGATGGAACTGGAGAGCATTATGCTAAGTGAAATAAGCCAAGCAGTGAGGGACAAATACCATATGATCTCGCCTTTAACTGGAACATATCGACAAAAGAAAAAAGCAAGAAAAACATAACCAGAGACATTGAAATTAAGAACAATCTAACAATAGCCAGAGGGGAGCAGGGAAGGGACTATGGGGAGAAGGGTTTTCAGGAACTACAATAAAGGACACATGGACAAAACCAAGGGGGAGGGTAGAAGCACGGGAGGGAGGTGGGTTTGAAGGGGGTGGAGGGGATGGGAGGGGAGAGGATGCAGACAACTGTAATTGAACAATAAAGTAATTAAAATTAAAAAAAGAAAAAATATATAAAAAATAAAAATTTCCCTACTCCCCCCCAAAAAATAAATAAATAAATGACCAATTAAAGGAAGCTTAAAATTTTCAAAGTTTCATTTGCTATATCATCAAAAAATATTAAAAGATTTACAATTGTGTGATAGGTCATTAGCTAACTTCCTAGTTATAATTTCAGCAATTACAATAGGCTCTGCCTATAGAAATAGTTTCAGTTAGAATTTAAATGCCTCCATTAAATTTTTAAATTGCTGTAAGAAATATAAATTATAACTTATTTGTCATTTAGGAATGGTCAAGTCAATTTCCATGGATTTGGCTTCCCCACTTCTTCTCAAACATGAAAAGAAAATAACAAACTGAAAGTTATTTATTTGTTTCACATGATTCTATTCAATTGCTTGTGATGTCTGCCTTCTACCTTCTCAAGTATTTAAAAATTCTTTCAAGCAATCATGCAATATATAATAACTTTTATCTTGCTCTTCCCATTCTGCTTTGAGTTTAATTCTTTGAGATTCAGTTATTTATGCTTTTATAAATGGTCATTATTATTCTGTTACATCAGCAACTCAGCCTAAAATTTTCTACAACACTGAAAAAAGCATTTTAATACTTATATTTCTTTAGACAGATATAATACAATTGATAAAACTTCCAAAATTGGCTAAATCCCTCATACTCATTAATAAGCCTATTTTCTTTGATAACATTATGTTAATGTTTCCACTGAATAAAAAGCTTTGTGCAAGTTGGAAAAATATTTAATGGTGACATTATCGAGTGTCATATTTTACCTACAGAAAAATAACAAAAAAGCACATCAGAGACATAATAGTCTAGTTTCAAGAGCTGTTTTTGTCTGAAAATGGAAGAAAATCTACCATATTTACCCAGAGTTGACACATCTCCATCAGTTACAAGGGAGGGCAGAGGTACTAGCAAAATGTGATTTCAATCAGTAGCTTGAGGCATCCAACAAAAATGTTTGACCTTATAATGTCTCCTTCCAAGGATGCTGTGCAAGCAAGTTTTTTTTCCCCACAAAAGACAAAAACAGTCACTGTTCAAAACCAACATGGTTGGGTTTAAAATATCAGCAACATCTGTGAATTTCTCTACAAACCCATCAGCAGGAACAGTCGGTAATTTAACAACCAAATAAGCAAAGTAAATGACTCTACAGAGAACTCTTTAATACAGGATGGGCTATGGCAGTTGATGCAATCAAATTACCCAGGCTCTCCCGCTGAGTTTGCAGTTCTCAAAATACAGAGCCAACCACTGTCACTGCCGCTAGCACCAACTAAGTCTGAATGTCCTCTACTTCTGAACACCCATCTGCTACTCCATCCGAGTAAGATGTCTCCACGTTTTCCAAATACATTAGGAACTTTCTCAGATTCTTATCTTTGCTCACGCTATTACCTCTCCCAGAAATGACTTGTGTTTACTATCCCCCCTGGAGAAAGCTTGCCCATTCTTCCAGATCCTTTTCACAACATTATGTCCTCTTGGAAGGCTTTCTAGACACCTTGCCTCCCAGAGACACCTTATGGAACAGTTAGTCATTTACCTTCTTCTCCTGCTGTTTATTGTCCTTAAAACTAATTCGCTCCCATAATCCTCCTCTTGGCCTTGTCATTACAAATTACTAAAGCTTTCCATTCCTTGACCATAATCTTCTGTCTTTCTAGATCACATTTTCTAGTATTCTTGCTCCAATAATCCTTTAAACACCCTTCAACGCAGGACCTTCAATCCGTCTCTTAAACCACCGTCTTCACTCTTCCTCTTCTCACGTTGCTGCTTCCTTCCTTGCCATGCTTAATTCCTCAGTAAATTTCACTATATATACTTTCTTACATAAATTCCTAGCCCCTTTATGCATCTTTTGCTATATGGAATTCATTTTGGCTAAACTTCCCACAACCCCAGATGCGGGAAGCCATGGATTCTGGATATGTTTTGAAGGAATATGAGATGCAAGAAAGAGAGTCAAGGATGGTTCCATGATTTTGGCCTGAGAAATGCAAGAACAAGATTGACAGTTTCAATATTGGAGAGGTCTGGGAGAAGAGCAAATATGGGGAAGCAGTATGTGAAATTTAGTTTTGAACAGGTGTATTTTAGATGCCTAGTTGACATGTTAGTGGATGTGTTGACTATTTGATTATTTAACTCAAAAGTTCAAAGAAAATCTTAGATGGAAAAATAAATTTATGATTCATTAGCATATAGACAGTTTTTTTAAAACACAGGAATAGAAGAAATCCCTCAGAGATGAATGAGTAGAAGTTATCCAGAGACTCCAAAGAGTAAGCCTAGGGCACCCCAATATTTTAGGGCTGGTGGAGTAGAAAAAGATACTTAAAATCAAGTAGCTAGAGGAAAGGAGAGGTAATCCAGTGTGTTTGGTGTCCTGATATCCAAGTGAAGAAGAAATATTACAAGAATAAGAGAGTGATCGGGTGTGTCAAAGACTGATGATTCGTCGAACTATCATTAGGTTATTTTATGGTAACAAGAAATCTCAAAATTTCAGGGGCTTAATTTCAGGGGCTTACATCAACAAAAGTTTATTTCTTTTTTATGTTATATACTGTCTGTAAGTCAGCTATAGCTCTGCTCTATTCTGAGTATTGGTTTAATTCCATTATCTGTACTGAAGGAACATCCCCTATCTAGGAAATACCATTCTCATGGTAAAGGGTAAAAAACAATATGATACACTTAAAATTGTGCTTTGAACCAAATTCCTGATACTGCGCCCCTCTGTTTACTTAGTCAAGTGGCCAAATATAACTTTAAGTGAGTCCAGGAAAAGTAACTTAGCTATGTGCCCCAAAAGAGAGGAAGACTTTCATTAATAATTGTCATCTTCTGGAGGATGATGGCAACAAGATGGTAGAACTGAAATTTTCTACCATCTTTCCCTCCTCCCCAAGAACATCAATTTTGACAATCACCCATTGAAAAGAGTAGAAGTTTGCAAGTCCAACAGAGAAGTTCAGGTGCACTCTTGGAGCAAAACAGTCTAAGATTGGACACACTGAAGAGGGTAAGAAGAGCAGTTTCCCTTTACCTGTGTCACCTCTCCCTCAATTGACAGAGCTCAGTGACAAGAGAGACCTTCACGGTGCAAGATTTCTCCCATGGAGAAAGCACCAGCCTGTGAGTGAGCACCTATCTTCCCCATTGTGTGGGATGCTGCCAAAGGGACCCACTTCTTTCTCACCCCATCCAGAATGCTGAGCTAAGCTGTATGACTGTGTGGTGGGAAGCAGAGAAAACAGCATCTAGGGTTCCAAACATATCGAAGGGATGCAGATCCTACTAACCACTTCATGCCCCAAATAGCTAAAGTAATCTTGAGCAAGAAGAGCCAAACTGGAGACATCACTGTTGCGGGCCAGCCTACACCCAGTCTATGAACGCTGATTTGTGAAGAATCAGCCCACACCCATTTCTTGGCACAGTCAGAATGGGTAGGACGCCTCTGCACAGCGGAAGGCAACTTTTGGGCAGTTCTTTACAAGTTTAGCCTATGGCTTGCATACTTTGGCTGCACTGTTGAGAATTAGCAATTCTCACTGACCTACATTTACAACTAAGGCTCCTGATTATCATGGCTGTTCCCCACAGATGAAAGCGTTAAGGAGAAGAATTAGCCATTAAGCAAGTCAGCCACCTGAACACTGAAAGAAAAACAGTTTGCTAATTACTGGAAGAAGCCATTGCTTAAAATAAACAATTCTCTCTGAAATTCAAAATTTATCACTGAGCAAGAATGTTTATTGAACCAGAGATATAGGAAGAAAAAATATTTTAATAGGAAATTTAGTGAAAAACCATGAACGTTAGTTAGGATTTATACTTCAGAAAGTTGTAGATAAGACCATCTGTGCCTAGAAATACACTTCAAAGGCAGCTAATTGGGTTAGGAATACTTTGACTTACATGACATCTCTCTCTCTTAAATTTCCTAAGCATGAGACCTACCTTTACATATATTTTTAATTACTAATTAAAGTTATCTAGGACCTAAAAAAATATATATGTCTAGCCAATTATTAGTGCCTAAAATAGTTAGTACTAATATTATTCTTAGCCATTTGATTGATAAAAACAATCACTTGTAAAAATTGAAATGTTCTGTGTCTTTTGCTCATGTGTCAGCCCTTGATGATTTGTAACATCCATCTGTTGTTGATTGTAAAAAAATCCTATAAAAATAAAAAGAAATTCTCATGGAGTGTTAGTTGGAGCAAACAGGCCCAGCTGTCCTCTGGCACTCCAGAGAGAGAGATGTTTGGATTCGTTTCCCCTGCCCTCCAGACTCTACTGACGGTGTCTGGATCTGTTTCCCTTTCGCCCCTACCGTCCATCCATCAGGGACCCAGAGACCTGCCGAGGCTGGACCCCGGCACATCACTCTTCCTAATTCCAAACTATATTACAAAGCTATAGTAATCAAAACACTATGGTATTGACATAAAAACAGACACAGACCTATGGGACAGAATAGAGAGCTCAAGAATAGGACTTCCTAAGATGGCGGCATAGGTGAATGCACCGTACCGCCTCGCACAGCCAAACAAGGGGAAAAAACAGAAATCTACACATCCAAAAACAGCCAGATCTGACAGAAAATCATATTGAGAGGAAGTCCGACAACCAAAGAATTAAAGAAAATACATTCATCAAGTTTGGTGAGCCAGAAGGTGCAGAGCGAAG